>JAWZYT010000502.1:560000-665000 GCA_034508575.1 Petrolisthes manimaculis | reverse complement strand
TATCATTAAATTCCCCGTAATTTTCCTTACATTGTGATATAATAATTTATTTGATTACATAATTGATTACCGAGAATGAGCGAATATTTTCTATATATAATTTCCAACAGTGACGAATTGGTACATTCGAGCACTTTGGGTCCTCCAAGGTATCTCAGGCAACACAACTTAATGCAGGAATAATATTGTTTGGAGGAATCAGTTTGCTCCACAATTACTCTATAGAAATCTGGGTTACTTTATAGTACTTTGATTCCTCCAAAGTATGTCAGGAAAGAGAATTAATTAATAAATATAATGGTATCAATGCTGTTGTATGGAATAGTTTGGAGGAATCAAATTGGTCCAGTATTACCACAACCAAACCAATGCTTCGAATGAATTAGCTTCGAATGAATCAACTTGGTAAACCATTTTAAAGGTGGTGTAGGGAGAGGGTGTATTAGGGAGGTATGGGGGAGTGTAGGCAGGGGCTTGGATGGTTGGAGAGGTGTAGGGGCGGTAGCTTCGAATGAACCAGTTTCGAATGAGTGAATCAGCTTCGAAGCTACTACTCCTACACAACCTTTCCTTACACACACACCCCCGTACCACCCTAGTCACCCCCCCCCTCTCTACACCACCCTGCCTCCCTACACCTCCTTTAGAATGGTTCATCAAGTTGATTCATTCGAAGCTAATTCATTCGAAGCTAATACATTCGAAGCTGTGGTGTTGGTTGTGATAATACTGGACCAATTGGATTCCTCCAAACTATTCCATACAAACAGCATTGATACCATTATATTTATTAATTCATTCTCTTTCTTGACATACTTTGGAGGAATCAAAGTACTATAAAGGAACCCAGATTTCCATAGTGTAATTGTGGAGCAAACTGATTCCTCCAAACAGTATTATTCCTGCATTAAGTTGTGTTGCCTGAGATACCTTGGAGGACCCAAAGTGCTCGAATGTACCAATTCGTCACTGTTGGAAATTATAAATAGAAAATATTCGCTAATTTCGGTAATCAATTATGTAATCAAATAAATTATTATATCAAAATGTAGGGAAAAATATGGGGAAAATTAATTATAAAATAATGAATTCAAAATAATTAATAATAAATGAATTATGAACCCAAACGTGAACTACATTCTCCACCAAATCATTATATGATAATCAAGGGGGGGTCGGGGAATGGGGTAGGGGGTATGGTGTTAGTGGGGTAAGGACATGGGTGTGAGGAGGGAGGGGTATGGGTAGAGTGGATGGGGGGTAGGGGGGAGGGTAAGTCAACTCAGTAACCACCTTTATGGACTGCCATTCAAACATTAATTTTGAGCCAACATTTTCTCTATAGGTGATGCCAAGTATGGGGAATTTTCACTAGATATGGGGAATCAGAGGTACCAATGGGGATATTATAGAAACTTTGTCAAGCAGACCTGGCAACACTGCTCTCTCTCTCTCTCTCTCTCTCTTTATAATGACGTCATAATATGGTTTGGAGGAATCAGTTTGCTCCAAAATTACCCTAGAATTATCCGAGGTTCCTTGTAGTAACTTTGGAGTACATTGATTCCACCAAAATATGTCAGGAAACAGGATTAATTAATAAATATTATAATGGTATCTATCTACCCTGTTGCCTGGAATAGCTTGGAGGAATCAAGTTGCTCCAATATTGCCACCAATTTTTTCGTAAGTTTATTGATAAGAGAAAATGGTTATAATTTAAAACACAGACTCTTTTTATTTTATCATTATTTTTATGATAACTTTTTTAACACCTGAATTACTTATTATTTTTCATTTCCTTACACTTTAATCAAATATTGACAATTATTAAACCCATTTATTTCATGGTTTAATTAATATAAATTTTATAATAAGGAAATTGAAACACTATTATTATTATTATTGGACAGCAAGAACAGAGAGAGAGAGAAAAAAAAAACTGTGTGTGTGCGTGACTGATATCGATGTGTGAGAGAGAGAGAGAGAGAGAGAGAGAGAGAGAGAGAGAGAGAGAGAGACTGATTGTATGTATGAGCGGAACTGTTTGTGTGTGTGTGAGAGACTGAGAAAAAGAGAAAAATTATGTGTAAGAGAGATTTAATTTGTATGTGCACGAAGAGAGAGAGAGAGAGAGAGAGAGAGAGAGAGAGAGAGAGAGAGAGAGAGAGAGAGAGAGAGAGAGAGAGAGAGGAAATGTTTTCAAAATATCATATTTATTTTTACACACACACACTCACAGCTATCTGTCTCACACACAGTCTCTCATTATTTATTTTCTCTCTCACACACATACATCAATCTCTCACACAAATGCAATCTCTTTCTCTCTCTCTCTCTCTCTCTCTCTCTCTCTCTCTCTCTCTCTCACACACACACACACACATTAATCTCTCTCAAACAAATGCAGTCTCTCTCTCTCTTAAATGAATACTTCTCTTCAGTGTTCTCTGAGGAGAGTGGTCTCATTCCCGAACCTTTGGACTCATCCAGTGAGAAGTTGGAGTGTGAACCTAGAGTGTTGAAAGAAGTGCATGGTAAAGTATCACGGCACCTGTGCATGGTCTTCAACAGGGTAATCCAGACTGGATGCGTTCCTAGAGACTGACGTGAGGCAGAGGTGACTCCTATCTTCAAGAAGGGAGATGCTAGCCAACCGTCAAACTACAGTTTAACCTCGATAGTCTGTAAACTCATGGAGAGCATCATGGTGGACAAAATAACGGCACACTTAAAATCAAATTTGCTACTGAGGGGTTCCCAGCATGGGTTCCGACAGCACCGGTCATGCCTCACAAATCTGGTGGAATTTTTCCACTTTGTTTTCAGTGAGCATGATCAGGATAAAGCAGTCGATGTTGTCTACTTAGACTTTCAGAAAGCCTTTGATAAGGTACTCCACCGCCGCCTCCTTCGGAAAGTGCGTACACTGGGCATAGACGGAAATGTGGCAAATTGTCTAGAGAACTGGCTAAGTGACAGATGGCAGCGGGTGGTAGTGAATGGACAGGCTTCAGAGTGGGTTCCCGTTACTAGCGGTGTTCCCCAAGGTTCTGTTCTGGGACCACTACTGTTTATCATCTATGTTAATGATATGGATGGTGACATGGCTGCCAAGATTTCCAAAGTCGCCGATGATACTAAGCTTGGTATGAATGTCGCGAAAGAAGGAAATACTACCCGCTTACAAGAAGATCTTAGGAAGATCGGGGAGTGGTCTGACATGTAGCAAATGCCATTTAACGTGAACAAATGCAAAGTTATGCATATAGGTCACAGAAACCCCCGAACAGAGTATACCTTTAAGGGCAATGCTCTCGTAAGCACTGATACTGAGAAAGACTTGGGTGTAACTATCACTAGCGACCTCAAGTTCTCAAAGCAGTGTATCGAGGTGGAGAAGAAAGTCCAAAGGATGTTAGGGTACATAAAGCGACAGTTTGGATACCGGAACAAGGAGATAGTACTTTGTCTGTACAATTTTCTTGTCCGACCACACCTGGAGTATGCAGTCCAGTTTTGGAGTCCTTCTTACCGAAAGGATATTACGAGATTGGAACGAGTGCAAGTCAGGGCAACCAAACTTATACCCTCTCTTAGACACAAGAGCTATGAAGATCGGTTGGTAGAACTCAACCTGTTCTCTTTGGAAACTTGGAGACTGCGTGGTCAGCTTATCGAAGTGTTTAACCCTTAAAGGCCGGATTGCGGTCATAGACGGCCCCAAGAAGCGGCCGGATCGTGTCGTACGCCACTGCTATGTGGTGACCGGGCGAGATGAAGCACCGCTATTGCCAATGTCGGCATTTGCGAGCCCAATTTGGTGGGGTTTTTTTCACTTGGCTATACTTCACCACCATCCCTACAAATCACCATCGTCAGTCAGTGTGTTACTGACTGTAAACATGGATGGATGTGGATTAGATTTTTCGTGCGTGTCCGATTCTGTGTTGCGTCATGCTTACTTACAACACGGACTGCCACCCGCGCGGGCCACGTTCAGTTGTCGTCAGAGCTACTCCACCTAAGCGAACACAACCGCGCTCACACGAGAAAGTACCCTTCATTCCTCACTTAATTTCTCGGCAACGGAGAGTTGTAGAGAGCTGGGGTTGGTTTTATTGGAAAGAGGAAGAGTTGATGGTGCTAACAAGACCAAATTTAAGTTGTTCAGTATCGTAGTTTAGACGTACAGAGTAAGTGGAATAGAGTGATTTTGGAAAAATCGGCCAAAAGCGCCCGGACAGGCAGTAGGGAAAGTAAGACTAGCCCCGGACTGACAAAATGGCTAACCATAGTTATCCCGTCGCGGAGGGGTTAAAATACTACGATGCTTTGACAATGTAGACTACAGGGACATTTTCCAACTCAGTGAGGGCACAACCAGGAATCATGGCTACAAACTTGAACTGAAGTGATACAACCGTGATCGGTGTGGTAAATTCTTTACATACAGCATCTGCGGTACTTGGAACGCGCTTCCTGCTGATGTAGTCAACAGCTACTCTGTGGATCAGTTCAAGTCCAGATTAGACAAAGTCTTAAATCACCGTCTAGGTGTTTAAGCCGTAGTGCGAGTGTTCCTTGATGGTTTCACATGACACATTCGAGGAAGGTCACATACTTGCACAACTAAACCCACTGGTACCCTCTTTGTATGGATTGTAAGGTCTCCTAGGGTACTTCTTTTCCTTGTAACTCCTTCTAATTCTCTGTATATCTATCTATATATTTATCTCTATATCTATCTATCTATCTCTATCTATATCTCTATCTATCTATCTATCTCTATCTATCTTCTATCTATTTATATCTATCTATCTATATATATCTATATCTATCTCTCTATCTATATTTATCTCTTTATCTATATCTATCTCTCTATCTATCTATCTCTATCTATCTATTTCTCTATTTCTATTTATCTATTTATATCTATCTCTCTATCTATATCTATATCTATCTCTCTATCTACATCTATCTATCCATCTATATCTATCTCTCTATCTATCTCTCTCTCTCTCTCTCTATCAATATATCTATCTATCTCTCTATCTATCTATCTATGTGCGTGTGTGTGTGGAAAAGAGAGAGAGAGAAGAGAGAGAGATAAAGAGATCGTATGACGTTTTTCTGTCAATGTAAGAGGTTTTCTTTGATAATATTTCATGGGATATAATTTTTATTTATGTATTTTCGGACTTAGATGCTCTTGTCATACCCTTATATGGTCACCTAAGAGGCTCCTGTTTTCAGTTCCTGGTGTGTAAATTCAAGCTCTTACTTTCTGCAAGAATTTTTTTTGCCTAAATGAAAGTTGAAATTGGAAAAATTTTGACCCCCATTTTTTCATTTGGGGGTGAATAAAAAGAAAAAAAAATAGTTTTTAAGGGGATAATCATAGAAGATTTTTTTTTTTTTATTGGGCCAAGACACTCCTCAGGTCTCAGCGAAAAAACGTATGTAAAAATTATTACTCTAGGTGCAACGATGCGGCTGTGCATAGCGGCTAAACAGACAGACAGACGGACTGTTTTATATATATAGAATCTATCTATCTCTCTATCTATGTGTGTGTGTGTGTGGAGAGAGAGAGAGAGAGAGAGAGAGAGAGAGAGAGAGAGAGAGAGAGAGAGAGAGAGAGAGAGAGAGAGAGAGAGAGAGAGAGAGAGAGAGAGAGAGAGAGAGAGAGAGAGAGATCGTATGACGTTTTCTGTCAATGTAAGAGGTTTTCTTTGATAAATTTCATGGGATATTATTTTATTTATGTATTTTCAGACTTAGATGCTCTTGTCATACCCAAATTTGGTCACCTAAGAGGCTCCCGTTTTCAGTTCCTGGTGTGTAAATTCAAGCTCTTACTTTCTGCAAGAATTTTTTTTGCCTAAATGAAAGTTGAAATTTGAAAAATTTGACCCCCATTTTTCATTTGGTGGTGAATAAAAAGAAAAAAAGTAGTTTTTAAGGGGTTAATCATTGAAGAAAAAAAAAATATTGGGCCAAGACACTCCTCAGGTCTCAGCGAAAAAACGTATGTAAAAATTATTACTCTAGGTGAAACGATGCGGCTGTGCATAGCGGCTAAACAGACAGACAGACGGACTATTTTATATAGATAGATAGATGTTTGTTAGAGCTATCGGTCTTAAGTTTTCCACTGTTGGTTTACTTATTAGCTCCGGCCTCAGCCGAGAGCTCAAGGTCTTATCGTAATTATTGTTGTTGTTCTTGGGGCGACAACTTCTAAAAGGGTTAAACTGACTCACTCACTGACTGACTGACTGACTCACTCACTCTTTTCCTCCCATCCATTTTCTTTTACCGACATTGAATCATTTATCCGAGGGGTTCACCCTCAATAAAAAGGGTTCATTTTCAAAATTTCAATATAACCATATGAGTATTATACCATATTAGTAGTACTAAAACAGTATTAGCAACGAAGCATCACCTTGGATTAGTATTAAACAGGTCTGTTGAGTTTGTAAAGATTCAGCCTCCTCTACCTATAAATTTTACTGCTGTGGAAAGAGATTCAGAAAAAATAAGGTTAATAGAATTGTTAAATATGACTGAGGTCCATCCTGTTATTGAATCTGTATTGCCTTTTCACTTGCAACGGGTAGCTGTGTACCCATGGTCAGGACTGACTTGAACTTTGTTTATAATGTATTTTATATTTTCTTGTTATTTGTTTAAGCGTTTAAGGGTGCTGAGTGCTGAGGTAAAGAGGAAAAAGACTAGAAGAGAGTATAGAGTTGTACCAGACTCCACCCAGGTAAATTGATTGTAATTTTAATGTTAAGGACAACCCAACAACTAGGTAGTACACTACATGGTTAGTTGTAGGGACTTAATGTTAAGGCATGGTATGAATGTGTTTCATATTGTACTACTATATATTAGGTTATTAATATGTTAGCATTTATACTATTATAATATTATTGTACCGGTATGTACTGTTTGTATAAATTCTTATTTTAAGAAAATAGAATTAAGTATCATCGCATCATCCATAGCGCTATATACTTTATTTTTATTTTGTTTTAAATCATCCATGTATCACCTTGTATATATATATATATATATATATATATATATATATATATATATATATATATATATATATATATATATATATTGTATGTGTTCTAATATTACAAATGTCTAGTGTAAATCTAATATTCAGCATAGGAATTGTTGACAGTAGATTCAATTTTATTGTGAACTACGAGGACGTAGTTTGGTAGGTAGCCGAGCAATGTATCCGTGTATCAATATTGTATAATGTATCAATGTTGTATGCATGGTACCAGTCACGTAGGCTCTAGTATATGCCTGATGCATGATGGTCAAAAACTACAAGGTGTTAGATCGCATCCTGTGTATTTGATGACAGAGAGGCGTGGGTTCATTGACACTAGTTCCAAGATCTGAATACTAGATTGTGCTCTGTACATTATCTGTTAATGTTAATCTTTAGGTTATAAGTAACTGTTACTGTAATTGTATATATAGAGTTAGGGACAATATATGTTTGCTCATTCTATTCTTGTATAACCGGGTAGGTTAAAGTTGTATATATCATGTATAAATGTAGTATTACTTTATCACAAACCTATAACCTATGAGGGGGTGTGGCTATGTCACAGTGCCACGCCTGACGTGTGTGTTTGAGGCGAGGAGCGTATTCCACGCCCTGTCTTAGGTTAAACAGGTTATATTGAATATCCCTCTAATTGTTCATAGCTTTGAGACCGAGTTGGTCTAGTATATTATAACCTGTAATCTGTAACTGATAAATAAGCTACATCAGTAAAGAGAGACAAGTCCATGAGTTTACTCTGAAACCTTTGAGTACTAAATATATTCCCCAGTAAGAATAATAATAATAAGGGTACTTCATCAACGGTATGAGTAAGTGAGTTGATTGAAGCAGAGACTACAAACAGAGGATAGTAAGTCTGTACAGTTGGCTGGTAAGAGATAGCCATACTGAAGTATAATTGAGAGTCCGTTGGTATGTTGGTATCTTCAACAGGAGAGATAAGCTGAGTACTGCACGAGAAGCTGAGTACTGGACCCCCCACGGCTACAATCCAGATAAAACATAATTAATATTTTTGAGACCTTTACATATGGATATTTTATTATTTCACTTGAATCATTAACCCCTAAAGACCGGTTGACGTGATAGAGCGTCTTACGTAAGGAACCGGGCAACTGCACCTACCGTCACAGCGATTAAGCGCTATTTCGCGCCCTGTACGGCTAGTTTTTCTTGTCGTTGGGCGAGAAAATACACTCAAAATATCGATCCGCTACCCACTCAGTCGATTCTGGGACCCCACAATGGCTGGGCGATTTTTAAGTAATTGCCCTTGTCCGAATTTGTGCTCTAACGATCGTAAGACAATACCGTAGTGAATATATGTACGTGTGACACCATGATATTCCTACAAGGTTACAAATTATTATTTAGTGTATAGATCATGACACACGATACATAATGGGGTAGTAATAAGAAAATAACAACACAAAACACACCCATACAGGCACAATTGATAGTAAATATACGTGTTTCCTACGGTACAAGTCGGTTTGTGTATCATTTTCTAAGTGACAGTTACACGATGATATATTCCTACAAGTGTTCATACTATTTTTAGTGTTGAAATCATGACATACGATACATAATAGTAGTAATACGAGTGAGTTGACAATGGAGTTACGCGGGAAACTGTACACTAAGCCGTGGTCGACTCTATCCCGCGCGTACATACAGACATACTGCAGATTCGCGCGCAGACATGGTCTACTTAAAGTCGCCCTATTTCCACAACTATTCATCGTACAGCCCTCCCGATGGTACCATTGGAAAGAGGAAGAGTTGAAGGTAAGGATGGAACAATTTTGAAGTCAGTACACTATATAGGTTAAGAGTGTGAGTGTTGTGAATATAGGGCAAATTAAGGAATTTTGATGCTAGCAGCAGGGTAGAAATGTGGAGGCAGGGACCCCCCCCCTCGCGGTCTGCATGGGTTAAGAACCAGAGCTTTTGAAGGGTTTTCCTTCATGTTCTTGTTTTTGGTATCATTTTTGTATTTGATATTTTCCAACTACTTGGTATTTCCGCTTTTTTTTAAATATTGTTTAGACATTTTTTTATTATTTTCAATAATTCTCTATAATTTTTTAACAATTTATATATTTCCGGTTTTATTTGGTTTGGACCTGGTGCCTTTTTGAGTTTTAATGTTTTCACAAAAAAAATCTATTTCTCCTTCATTTATTTCTGACTCTTTCATCTTACTTATATTGTTTTGTATTTTATATACCCTGTGTCGTAGGCACCTCTCCGAGTACCGGGTGGGTGACGGTTCTTGCAGTCTCTCCCAGGTGCTCGGGAAGGAGACTTGTAGTGTGGGAGGGAACCACCTCTCCTATGTGGAGGAGGCTAGCCTCTTCCACAAATTATGGTTTTATGATATTTATGGTTTAATATTTCCTTACTTTTGATTTTTTGTTGTTGTTATTTTAGTTATGTCAACGGGTTCTTTTAGTAATAATGTGCTGTTTAGTTTGTGTGTCATGTAGTCTTGCTGAATATCCCTTTCGGGTGCTCATGTTTTATTTATTATGTAGATGACAATTTTGTGTTGGGTGGTATATTATTTTAGCTGTTGCGCCGCCAGATGCCAAGTTGCATAAAAAAAATCAATCAATCAATCCTTCCTTTAGTCATTCCTTGTATTCTACCATCCACCTACAAATCTAAATTTTATAAATGAGTTCTCTCTGTCTCCTCAAATGCCCATTCTACCTCAGTCTATAACTGGTAAAATCTTATTTATATCATAATAACTCATAATGTTACAATCCAAAATCTAGACATTACTTTACAGTACAGTATTACTAAACTAGTAACTTATTCATCAGGTTATTAAAAGGCCAGTGTAATGTAGTATTTTTATGTAGGCCTTCTGTAAATTCTACATTTCAATGAAAAACCAATCTGCAATAATAATAATAACTCCTCGGACCTCTTCCCACTAGAAATATTATTGAAACCAATGAATTCAGAGTACATAGTCTTAGTATTGTCTACTTATTAATCTGAGTATGGAAGTGAAAAGGGGACTACGAAATAGTATAATCCTGCCAACACTGACGTATGCGTCGGAGACATGGACATGGAGTAGGACTCATCAGTCAAGAATAGGTGCTGTGGAAATGAGTTACTTGAGAGGTGCATATGGACTTACAAGGTGGGATGGAGAAAGTAAGGAGAGTGTGTATTGGAGATGTGGTATGAGTGAGAAGGCAATTGGTATTGAGTGTGGAGTGGTCGAGTTTATATGAGTACCAGGTGCGGGACAGCCTGGGATGGTTTCTACTAGGGCTGGGCAGAATTAGGTTCTGGAACCGGTTCCAAAGGTTCCAGCAAGGCAGTCCTAGAACCGGTACCAATTTCGGGAACCGGTTCGACCTCTAATGATTACCTACGAATATAATCAAGTGTGTGAGTTGTGAAAACTTTCTTAGACCGAGGAAAGCAAAATAGTAAATAATAATGACACGAGAATTGCCTTCATATGAGCTGCAGTACGACACGTTTTTTTCCGCATCTTCTTTTTGGGTTCAGCGCTCATTGGCTGACTGAGTGTGACGCCATGTCATGTCTGTGATTTGATTGGTTAAGCTATTCGTGACGTAGTAGCATGGGGTATAAATATTAACTCGTACACACATTTATCGCCAGTGCAGCTTGTAACGTCATAGAGGTTGAACTGAATTAATTCCTGTTGTAGGTGTATGACTCATGTTAATTAATTATTAAAAAGTTTTAGGTGTGTCAGACATTTAGTAGTATTCTTACCTTATACCTTTCAAGTGTCAGTTTCATTATAATCGTATTCGTTTTCTCAATATATGCAGGCAAAGTAGGTGTGGTCGCTCTGAGACGGGGTGTTGCAGCACTCACGCTAAAAGTTACTATTTCATTAAGAATTGGTACTGATAAATCATTTACTTTTCAATATATTGGTTCCTTATGACTGGCTGTATAATATAAGCATATATATTTTAATTTTACGTTGACTATTATTTCAGCATGTCACCAAAATGTAGTAAATAGGCACCAGTATGGACATACATGGATAAAGTTAACCTTGATTACATTCTTTGTTTGATATGCAATTACTTTAATTAAAGTATGGTGGTGGAATATCCAACATGATAAAACACATTATAATTAAGGGAAGTATTTTATGATAGTACGTAATCGATAATGTACACTGTGATATAATGGATGTGATAGTATTGTAGAATTAATTTAACATTCGCCTTGTGTTTCAACTGTTTATTATTTATTCCATCAAAAAAAATATGGTATTCATTATTCACTGACTTGGTACTCATTATAGCCTTGTCCGCCCGAGAATCATTCCCTGGACTCGGTAATCATTAAGAGTGGTGGAACCTATAGCGGGAGTCAAGTGAGTACTGGTACTCGGTAATCATTAAGAGCGTTGGAACCGAGCGGGAGTCAAGTGAGTACCGGTACTCGGTAATCACTTGTGGTGCGTGAGGCGAGTCCAGCTGTAATATGATTACCGAGTCTGGGGCCGGCAGCGCGAGCCTGGGACGGTAATCGGTTCCAGAACCGGTTCTGGCGGTTCCGCCAGTCAGAATACTCGGAATCGTGAGTACCGAAGAAAGCGGTTCCTGCCCACCCCTAGTTTCTACATAGTTCTTTAGGTTGGTTTTCATTAGGACTGTCACTTCACATAGACTTAGACAGCCTGGGATGGATTCTACATAGTTCTTTAGGTTGGTTTAAATCAGGACTGTCACTTCACATAGACTTAGACAGCATGGGATGGGTTCTACATGGGTCTTTAGGACTGTCACTCCCACGGTCCATATAGTCCATATACTATATGGACCGTGGTCACTCCCACCACAACTGGGTTGGATGGTTGGGAAGGAAGGATGGAAGGAAGGAATTACAGTAGCCTAGCTGTGTGTATAAGTATGTGTCTCTTTAGATCACCCTTTGTCAAAAACTTTTTACCACATTCTTCACATTCAAAGTTCTTCTCTCCTAAGTGTATAAGTATGTGTCTTAAGGATAGATTTTGTACTAAACTTTATTCCACATTCTTCACATTCAAAGTTCTTCACTCCTGTGTGTATAAGTATGTGTTTCTTAAGGATAGATTTCCTACCAAACTTTTTACCACATGCTTCACATTCAAAGTTCTTCACTCCTGTGTGTATAAGTATGTGTTTCTTAAGGTCACTCTTTGTCAGAAACTTTTTACCACATTCTTCACATTCAAAGTTCTTCTCTCCTGTGTGTATAAGTATGTGTGTCTTAAGGAAAGATTTCCTACCAAACGTTTTACCACATTCTTTGTGGGGGTGTAATTCACAGTCACTTTATGTTGGAGATGGTGGATGAAATCAAAGATAGCAGGGGTAGTTTCTCTTTGTGCTATATTGGACTCAGGCAGCGATACAAAAGAGTAGTGTACCTCGTGCCGACCAGTAGCTAACTCCTCGCTGGATGACCATATCCACGAGGTAAACTTACATCGAAATACTGAACTGTATTACAAATCATCGAAACAAAATCATACAGACGTGAGACTTGAGACATATAACATGAACTAAAGTTTAACAAGATATACCCTTATCACCACAATACTCCCTCACCCAGAGCGGAGCGTAAACCTTTGGAAACACAATATTTACAAATTATTTACAATTTACATACACACAAAATTTTAATAATATATGTATTCTGGATCAGTCTTCATCCGTACAGTTCGCCCAGAGCGGGTCTTGGTAGGCATCGGTGTGTGGGTTATATCCCTGGGTGGCATGTTTGGCAGATCACAGGTTTCGTCGGAGGTAGAAGAGGGTGAGGCTACTAATTCCGACGTTCCTTGTGGTATATAGGCGGGTTTCAAACGATCAATTGATACAGTCTCGTGAGCTCCAGATGGTAATTCGAGAGTGAAGTACTTGTCGGTCCTCCTCAGCACACGTAAAGGGCCCACATAAGGCGCTTCTAGTGAACGACGGACACGATCTCTTCTCAGCCAGACATGTGTACAATGGGATAAATCAGCTGGAATGAAGGGACGCTGCAAGCTATGGTCACTACCTGTTGATAAAGAGAGAAAATCAATTTGTCTCATACGCAATGCTAATTCCTGGATGAATTTGTGGCTAGACTCGATAGATGTTCGTTCGACTAGCATGCGAGGGAAAAGCAGCTGACTCCCTGTTACGGCAGTAAAGGGAGAGTAACCAGATTCATTCGGTATTGTACGTAGTCCCAACAGTACGACTGGTAAAGACTGTATCCATTCTTGTCCCCTAGCGATGATTGCAGTCTTAAGCGTTCTATGTGCTCTTTCAAGAATTCCGTTTGAAGCAGGATGATATGAAGTGGTTCGAATACGGTGAAAGCCAATCATCTTTGATAGTTCTTTAAAAAGATCAGACTCGAACTGCGCACCCCTGTCAGTTACTACGTATAACGGCACACCAAAGCGAGACACCCATATATCCAGGAATGCGGCAGCAACAGTAACTGCAGTAATATCCGATATAGGGGTGGCCTCTATCCATCGCGTGGCCCTGTCGATACAAGTTAAGAGATAACGATTGGGTAAGGAATAAGACTGTCCAAGGGGTACTGATGGTGGTAATGGTCCAACTAGGTCGATGTGGATAGTTTCGAAGCGTGCACAGGGTATGTCAAAATTTGCTAATGGTGACTTGGTATGACGATTTACTTTAGCACTCTGACATGAGGTACAAGTCTTCACCCAACTACGTATTTGACGATCCATATCGGGCCAGAAGTATCGAGATTTTAGAATCCTAAGTGTAGCCTTAATTCCGGGATGCGTTAAAGAATGAAACTGATCGAAAATAGCACGTCGACACGAGACAGGAAGAAAGGGTCTGGGATGTGCGGTGGTAGAATCACAGAGGATTGTAGTTTCTTTATCAAGAGGATATTTCTTAAGACGATTTTTGTATGTTGCAGTTTCCTCGTCTCTCTGTTGACGTTCTGCAATGGAGTGTAGGTCGTATGCCTCAATTCTGACGGCGTTCACAGCGCGGCTCAGGCAATCGGCCACGACGTTTTCTCCACCACTGATATAATCCACTGCTGTAATGTACTCTGTGATAAGGGTCCAGTAACGCTGCTGTCGATCAGTCTTTGCTGGCTGAGAACTATTGAAGGTGATTGTTAATGGTTTATGGTCCGTGAACAAAGTGACACGACGACCTTCGATCATGTGACGGAAGTGTAACACGGCCAGGTAGGCAGCCAGGAGTTCCCTGTCGTATGTTGAGTACGCTCTCTGGGCGGCACTCAACTTCTTAGAGAAGAATGCCACAGGCACTGGGCTACCGTTCACCATCTGATGAAGAGCCGCTCCAGTTGCCACTTGAGAACTGTCCGTTACAAGCTGGTATTCCGAACACTGAGGTAAAGGATGAGATAATGTGCAAGCATTCTGAAGAGCTTTCTTAACTTGCTGGAATGATGTGATTTGCTGTTCTTCCCATGGTAATTCTGCGGTCTTGGGGTGTTGTCGAATCAACTCACTCATGGGATGGACAATATCCGAGAAATGAGGGATCATTCTTCTATAAAAAACGACCATACCTAGGAAGCGTCGTAAGGCAGCAGAATCCTTTGGTTGGGGGAAGTCGGCGATCTCTGCTATCTTATCCTCTGGTGGTCGCAATCCTTCCGAAGTTACGAGATGCCCAAGAAACCGTAGTTTCTCTTGATTAAAAACACACTTCTCCAAAGAAATCCTGAGGCCGTGTTCTTGCAGCTTCTTAAAAACTAAGTCCAGGTCACGCATATGTTGTTCTTCATTAGGAGATGAGATGAGAATGTCATCAAGATATACAAACACACAGTCGATGTCACGAAAAATACAATCCATGACCCTCTGAAAGGTGGATCCAGCATTTTTTAGGCCCATAGGCATAAACACGTACTCATATAGGCCAAACGGAGTAGTCACGGCTGTCTTCTCGATGTCCTCTTTATTCATTGGTATCTGATGGTAGGCACGTAGTAAATCCACTTTACTGAAACGAGCCTTCCCATGGAGCTTGCTCGACAAGCTCTGTATGTGCGGTAGAGGATAACGATCTGGTTTGGTAATTGCGTTCAGTGCACGGTAATCACCAGTGACTCGCCCCTCTCCAGGCTTAATTTTGGGAACTAAATGTAAAGGAGACGCCCAAGGAGACTTCGAAGGACGAATGATGCCTGCAGTCATTAGTGTGTGGAAAGCCTCCTCTGCAGCTTTCAGCTTGTCAGGTGGTAGACGTCTGGGAGACGTGTGGGAGTGGCGTAGGTAGGAGTTGCACTTCCTGTGTCTATATAGTGAGAAGCCTTAACGTTACAAGTTTTTTCTGACTGTACTTGGTAGGGTTGAATGACAGAAGCATAGTCTTCAAGGAGCTTTTGTACCTGCTTGGGAAAACCTGATACTTCATTCACCACATAACACTGAACGTTTCTTAAACTACCAGGTATCGTAAAATCCGTTAAACTGTCACGTACACGTTTTGTTTTACAGTCCACTATTAAACCAAAATGAGATAAAAAGTCATATCCCAGAAGTGGAGTAGTAACATCTGCCACTACAAACACCCAAGATAATGTTCTTTTCAATTCCGGTAATTTTAGATGTAGCAAAACTTCTCCATAAGTCCTTATCTTTTCGCCACTAGCACTAGAAATATTCACTGGTGTTGGTTCGAGATAATTTCCGGCGAACTTAGTAACTGGTATTATAGACACAGCCGCACCAGTGTCTACGACAAACTTGACCCTTGTAGCACCAATAAAAACTGATATTTCTAAGAGTTGTAGGCCAGTGACAACAGTACTGACCTGCCCATCTAGTTTAAAGAATCAGACGAAAAAGCAGATGTTTCAGGTGTCGCAGCTCGACTCGGAGAATTAGGTCTTGATGATGGTTGGATGTGAAGAGATGCTTGTTTGTGTGGCCATCGACACCAAGGCTTGCAAGTTCGAGCTTTTGGCCCAAAATATATGTGTGCCCGACAAACAACAGGCCTCTGGCCGTCGTGGAAAGGCTTTACTCCAAAACTCAGCTGGCCTCGATGAGAGTCTTGTCTCTGGTTCCTAGATGTTGTAGCTGGAGAACTGGATTGTGATGCGTCGACAGCTAAACACTGCTGTTGTGATCTGACCAATGGAAGAAGCTCGTCTCCTAGTTTCCCTAGCTGAATGAGTGGTAGTTCCTTCTGTGCAGCCAAAACAGTGCCGATTGTTGGAGGAAATGCTTGCGTAAACTTATGCCTCACTAAATCGTCACTCACTCCCACCTTAGAAGCAATGCTGAGCAGCTCATTCAAGTAGGCGGAAGGTCGTCCAGTCATCGTCGCAGTGGAGATGAGTTGCTCAAAGAGTTCTGGTTTGGTCCTTTCAAACAGCTGGATTACTTCAGGCTTCAACGTCTTGAAAGTTCGTGAGTTGAGAGTGTCAGAGGAAAGCTGGCCGACAACATTAGGTGGAAGCGCTGACAAAACGTGAAAAAATTTGGTGATCTCTGATGTGATGCGTTGTAGATGAAACTGGGCTTCCATTATGGTGAACCAACCCTCTACTGACGATTCCATGAACGGAGGAGGTTTGATGGAAACGTGATGAGCTTCTGCTTGCTCCCCGTCTTCACCCATATCTTCAAAGTCACTCCGGGGTCACCAGTTTGTGGGGGTGTAATTCACAGTCACTTTATGTTGGAGATGGTGGATGAAATCAAAGATAGCAGGGGTAGTTTCTCTTTGTGCTATATTGGACTCAGGCAGCGATACAAAAGAGTAGTGTACCTTGTGCCGACCAGTAGCTAACTCCTCGCTGGATGACCATATCCACCAGGTAAACTTACATCGAAATACTGAACTGTATTACAAATCATCGAAACAAAATCATACAGACGTGAGACTTGAGACATATAACATGAACTAAAGTTTAACAAGATATACCCTTATCACCACATCTTCACATTCAAAGTTCTTCACTCCTAAGTGTATAAGTATGTGTTTCTTAAGGTTATATTTCTGATTAAACTCTTTACCACACTCATCACACTTAAACATTTTCTCTGTTGTGTTTTTTAATTGTTATTCTGAGGTTATGTTAGGTTAGGTTAGGTTAGGTCAGGTCAGGTTAGGTTATCTTGGAGTGATAAGTTTGGGACACTACGAGCTGGACTTAATCCTGTAAAGATACAAATAGTTAAGAACACACCAGAGAAATACGACACACATACACTCAGACAGTTTTAGCCACACATACAGACATACATACACACAGTTTTAGCCACACATACAGACACACATACACACAGTTTTAGCCACACATAACAAAACACTTAACAGATTAATCTTATTAGTTAACCCTTTGGACGCCATCTTTGTTTTGATTCGTTGACCTTCGCTGCCAGCTAAAATTTTGGCGCGTCCCTTGAATGTGACGATGGCATATATTTCCTTTTTTCCCATTTGGTTTGAAAGAATTCTACGTCATACAATATCTCATTTCATTGTGGGATGTTGTTACTAACTATCTATCTATCTAACTATCTATATCTATCTATCTAACTATCGGTAAATTTTTACAAGTTGCCAAAACAGGATTTCACTGAAAAAAAAATTATTTCCTAGAAGGATTTAGTGACTACCGGGACCTAACCAGGGCAGACTACCGGGACCTAACCTGGGCAGACTACCAGGACCTAAGCAGAAAAAAGTATACAGTAGAATTAGTCAGACCTCACCTGACCTGACCTAACCTAATCTGGACTGGGACACACTACCGGGACCTAACTATAAGAGGTAACTACTGTTATGCAACATTTGCAGAAGAAATGATATATAGAAAAGTTGTTTGTAATAGTGAAATATAAACACAGGTAATAGTAATTTTTTTTAAATCGAGTTGTGGCAACTTGTAAAAATATTCTAATTTTGATGACGATATACAAATTATTACATAAATACGTCCATTTTTTTTGCAGTTGCTAGTGATTATAAGGTTTAATAATATTGAAGGCGGCCCTACGGAGCACCAATTGCTGGTGGAGCAGGGCATAGAATATACAATAAGTAACATACATACATACATGCACTCCTCCTACCTGTATGTATGTATAAAAGGTCATAATACATACATACACTTCTCTTACCTATTTGTATGTCATTGGAGTGTTCAAATACAAGGTACAAGTAATATTAATTGAACTTGCTGCTTTGTTTATTTTGGTCAAATCTTTATAATTATCAAATGAGCTTTTGTTGTTATAATGTATATTATAAAATTATATATATATATATATAATTATGAAGGAATTATTATAATGTCAACATTATATTTTTATATCTCATAATAATAATGATTATATTTCTATAAATATCAGTCTCTACATTGACTTATATCAGTGTTGCCAGATGCATAGAAATGGTTTGAGGTAATATTGAATACTGGAGCTCTATGAATTCTCCAAACTACTCCAGGCAACAGATTCCATATTCGAAACACTGAAGCATTCTGTTGCCTTAAGTAGTTTGGAGGGTTCATAGAGCTCCAGTAAGAGACCTCAAATGTTTTAAAACTACGTGAACATAATAATTTAATTTTTATTATGATGTCAGATGGATCTGGCAACACTTTCCATGATAACCGCCGTGCCCTATTGTTGCTCTCGCTCTTTGTGTTATAGGTATCCCGGGTGTTTATCCCAGGGCTGGCCTTTGTATCGGCAGCTTCCTGTAAATAGAAATCGAAAAAAAACCCAATACCATGCATATGTATTCACTTTCTACATCTTGCATACCACAATAAATACAATACCACGCATATCTATTAACTTTCTACATCTTGCATGCCACAATAAATACAATACCACGCATATCTATTCACTTTCTACATCTTGCATACCACAATAAAACCAATACCACGCATATCTATTCACTTTCTACATCTTGCATACCACAATAAATACAATACCACGCATATCTATTCACTTTCTACATCTTGCATACCACAATAAATATAATACCACGCATATCTATTCACTTTCTACATCTTGCATACCACATTTTCTCCAAGAATTCTTTCACAGCACCAATCATGCATTTCATCTGTGATCTGCTCACACAAACCTAATAGTAATATCATCCATTCTCTCCCTATTAATTCCATTCCATCACATTCTATTTCAGTCAAGATTATTTCCTTTCCTATCCTCACCTGCTTATATCATGTAAATCATTTTTTTCTTAATTTGTTTAATTAATCATGAATTTTTGTTTCTTCTAATGAATCAGTACAATTATCGTACGAAAATACAGAATTATCCTACAAAACGTACAATAAATGAGTAGTCATATCGTACAGTACATCGTGCCAAGGGTGAAATGATTGCATAAATACGATAATTATCGTACTAATGGCAACCCTGCATATGGGGCTATTTGGTACTATTTTACCCTAGGATTTCGGGCAGAATTTGGGGTATTTTGTATGATTTTACCCTAGTTACCATAGACCCATATTCAAGAACATTCATGGTGTATACGATGGTGTAGTACCAGTACGATGGCTCCATAGACAAACAACTAGACAGAGGACGATCGTACAGGTACCACACCATCGAATACACCACCAATGTTCTTGAATAGGGTCCACAAATATAGCCACTTACAAATCCATCAATTTCCCTACCATAGTGATTTTTCCCTAAGAGATGGCAACACTGACAACAACAACACCCCTCCTCCATGCGGTGGTGCCAGATCTACCATTAACCCTTAACGTCCGGACCGCTGTCATAGACGGCCCCAGGAAGCGGCCGGGTCGTGTCTTACACCCCTGCCATGTGGTGACCGGGCGGGATGAAGCACCGCTATTGCCAATGTCGGCATTTGCGAGCCCAATTTGGCGGGTTTTTTTTTACTTGGCTATACTTCACCACCATCCCTACAAATCACCATCGTCAGTCAGTGTGTTACTGACTGTAAACATGGATGGATGTGGATTAGATTTCTCGTGCGTGTCCGATTCTGTGGTGCGCCATGCTTACTTACAACACTGACTGCCACCCGCGCGGGCCACGTTCAGTTGTCGTCAGAGCCACTCCACCTAAGCGAACGCAGCCGCGCTCACACGAGAAAGTACCCTTCATTCCTCACTTAATTTCTCGGCAACGGAGAGTTGTAGAGAGCTGAGGTTGGTTTTATTGGAAAGAGGAAGAGTTAATGGTGCTAACAAGACCAAATTTAAGTTGTTCAGTATCGTAGTTTAGATTTACAGAGTAAGTGGAATAGAGCGATTTTGGAAAAATCGGCCAAAAGCGCCCGGCCAGGCAGTAGGAAAATTAAGACTAGCCCCGGACTGACAAAATGGCTATCCATAGTTATCCCGTCGCGGAGGGGTTAAGGGCTTGGGGAATAGGGGACATGCTTGGGGGGCTTAGGGGGGTGCAGGAGTAGGGGATAGGCTTGGGGGCGCAGGTGTAGGGGATAGGCTTGGGGGGGGGGAAATAGGGGGACAGGCTTGGGGGGGGGGATGCATATTCCCGTTCTGTGACCCATTCTAGTAGCTTCAGCCCCGACTCCTCCTTCTCGTGGCCTTTCAGTCAATCACACAGCAGTGCGCCATATTGGATGCCAGCTGTACAATAATAAAAGAGAGTGCCAACCAACATGATTTGTTTACATTGTCAGCTATTTTTCCCTCTACCAAAGTTCCAAGTTTCCAACAGAACTCTAATAACAAAAACCACCACCACTACCACTATCATCAACAACAACCACCACTACCAACAACAACAACCACTACTACCACAACCATCACTAACACTACCACCACCACCAACAACAACCACTACCACCACCACCACTCTCTTTTATTATTGTACAGCTGGCATCCGATATGGACCGCTGCTGTGTGATTGGCTGAAAGGCCACGAGAAGGAGGAGGCGGGGCTGAAGCTACTAGAAAGGGTCACAGAATGGGAATATGCCGCCCGTCCAACCCCATCATAAATTGGAAAATACGGACGTTAAACGAAAATGATGATGATGATGAGCTCAAATGACATAATCATACAAATACATGGTCGTGAATTTACATGTTGAGCTGTACACTCATAGCTATACCTAATAAAGTGTATTTGAATGTAACAACCATGCATTGTTGCCATACATTTATTACCTTGGATCAACTTTCATTAAGGATAATGATATCGCAAATTTCTTGGTAAAGTACTTAACATTTAATACAATGGGATTTGTCACACATCTATCTATCTGACACCTCGTTCCCTTTGGGAACTCCCCCCAAGGGGATGGCCACGGCAGAAGAGTCTCCAGTCTTCCCTGTTCCAACACTCTCTCCTTACTTGGTCCAGCCCTCCCCTCCCCCTCATGTTACTCTCCTTTACATACTCTTCCACTCTGTTCCAACACTCCCTCCTTACTTGTTCACTCTTACTTGTTCTATCTATCTATAGCTCTCTCTCACACACACACACTGTTCCTTTTATTACACCAAGTTTCACTTCACATAGACTTGGACAGCCTGGGATGGGTTCTACATAGTTCTTTAGGTTGGTTTTCTTCAGGACTGTCACTTCACATAGACTTGGACAGCCTGGGATGGGTTCTACATAGTTCTTTAGGTTGGTTTTCATCAGGACTGTCACTTCACATAGACTTGGACAACCTGGGATGGATTCTACATAGTTTTTTAGGTTGGTTTTCATTAGGACTGTCACTTCACATAGACTTGGGACAGCCTGGGATGGGTTCTACATAGTTCTTTAAGTTGGTTTTCATTAGGACTGTCAATTCACATAGACTTAGACAGCCTGGGATGGATTCTACATAGTTCTTTAGGACTGTCGCTCCCACCACAACTGGAATGATCTCGTTATCTCCTCGTGGGTTGGATGGTTGGGAAGGAAGGATGGAAGGAAGGAATTACAGTAGCCTAGCTGTGTGTTTAGGTATGTGTCTCTTTAAATTACCCTTTGTCAAAAACTTTTTACCACATTCTTCACATTCAAAGTTCTTCTCTCCTAAGTGTATAAGGATGTGTCTCTTAAGGATAGATTTCCTACCAAACTTTTTACCACATTCTTTACATTCAAAGTTCTTCACTCCTGTGTGTATAAGTATGTGTCTCTTTAGCACACCCTTTGTCATAAACTTTTTACCACATTCTTCACATTCAAAGTTCTTCTCTCCTAAGTGTATAAGTATGTGTTTCTTAAGGTCACTCTTTATCCGAAACTTTTTACCACATTCTTCACATTCAAAGTTCTTCACTCCTGTGTGTATAAGTATGTGTTTCTTTAGGTCACTCTTTATCCGAAACTTTTTACCACATTCTTCACATTCAAAGTTCTTCACTCCTGTGTGTATAAGTATGTGTTTCTTAAGGTCACTCTTTGTCAGAAACTTTTTACCACATTCTTCACATTCAAAGTTTTTCTCTTCTGTGTGTATAAGTATGTGTTGCTTAAGGAAAGATTTCCTACCAAACATTTTACCACATTCTTCACATTCAAAGTTCTTCACTCCTATGTGTATAAATATGTGTGTCTTTAGCTCACTGTTTGTCATAAACTTTTTACCACATTCTTCACATTCAAAGTTCTTCACTCCTAAGTGTATAAGTATGTGTGTCTTAAGGATAGATTTTGTACTAAACTTTTTACCACATTCTTCACATTCAAAGTTCTTCTCTCCTAAGTGTATAAGTATGTGTGTCTTTAGCTCACTCTTTCTCAGAAACTTTTTACCACATTCTTCACATTTAAAGTTCTTCACTCCTATGTGTATAAGTATGTGTTTATTAAGGTTATATTTCTGATTAAACTCTTTACCACACTCATCACACTTAATCATTTTCTCTGTTGTGTTTTTCAATTGTTATTCTGAGGTTAGGTTAGGTTAGGTTAGGTTAGGTTAGGTTAGGTTAGGTTAGGTCAGGTCAGGTTAGGTTAGGTTATCTTGGAGTGATGAGTTTGGGACACTACGAACTGGACTCAATCCTGTAAAGATACAAATAATTAAGAACACACCAGAGAAATACGACACACATACACACAGACAGTTTTAGCCACACATACAGACATACATACACACAGTTTTAGCCACACATACAGACAGTTTTAGCCACAGATAACAAAACACTTAACAGATTAATCTTATTAGTTAACCCTTTGGACGCCATCTTTGATTTGATTCGTTGACCTTCGCTGCCAGCTAAAATTTTAGCGCGTCCCTTGAATGTGACGATGGCATATATTTCCTTTTTTCCCATTTAGTTTGAAAGAATTCTACGTCATACAATATCTCATTTCGTTGTGGGATGTTGTTACTACCTATCTATCTATCTAACTATCTATATCTATCTACCTACCTAACTATCGGGAAATTTTTACAAGTTGCCACAACAGGATTTCACTGAAAAAAAAAAAAATTCCTAGAAGGAAAAGTGACTACCGGGACCTAACCAGGGCAGACTACCGGGACCTAACCTGGTCAGACTACCGGGACCTAACCTGGGCAGACTACCGGGACCTAAGCAGGAAAAAGTATATAGTAGAAATTAGTCAGACCTCACCTGACCTGACCTAACCTAATCTGGACTGGGACACACTACTGGGACCTAACTTGGGCAGACTATCGGGACCTAACTATATGAGGTAACTACTGTTATGCAACATTTGCAGAAGAAATGGTATATAGAAAAGTTGTTTGTAATAGTGAAATATAAACACAGGTAATAGTAAAAATTTTGAAATCGAGTTGTGGCAATTTGTAAAAATATTCCAATTTTGATGACGATATACAAATTATTGGTATTTTTACAGTAAACATGGGTTCAGTAAAACGTATATATTAGTATGTTTTACCACTAATTAGGACCATTCTTCAATGGTGTTTCTCTCGGAAATGCCCCGTTTTCGAGATATGCCCCCGTTTTCATACCCCATACAAACTTGGGGGAGAGCCTGCGAATACGGGGTTTTGGGTGCAGGGAAAACACTATCAGTGTTGCAAATGTTGTAATATTCACGCCACTTGTATTGGCTATATTTTGTTTTGGGAATACTGTGTTTGAGCGTCCTGTATCCATCTACGTTCCTGGATATTTATCCGGTAACTCTTCTATTTGTTATACCGGTTTTATGCCCAGGTTAGGCCCGGTAGTTAGCCCAGGTTAGGTCCCGGTAGTCTGTCGTGGTCTAGGTTAGGTTAGGTCAGGTCAGATTAGGTAATACTAATTCCCAAAATAACCATTTGATTTGAATATCTAGCCCAACCCAAGCCAACACGTGTTGTAACGCTGCTGTTTGGGCTATAATTGTATTTTATTGTATAGGTCTCGAAAACTTTGTTATTTCGCTTTTATTTCCAGTTTCAAGTGTTTATTTAAGACAATTACATATTATAAAGGCAACACCATAGTGTACAGCATGTTTTCCCCCACCCAAAACCCCGGATTCCCAGGCTCTCCCCCAAGTTTGTATGGGGTATGAAAACTGGGCAAATCTCGAAAACGGGGCATTTCCGAGAGAAACGCCATTGAAGAAAATAGGGTAAACCCTTTAGTAGCGGGAGCGATATATTTCAGAATTTCTTTTAGTAATACATTTGCCTTCTGTTTTCACTGTGTCCCAGATATTGATTTCCTTCACTTCCCACAACAATAATGACCCCGATAGGTGGGGAGGGCATGAAGTATATCAGGGAAAGATCGGGGTTGAAACACGCCTTTGGAATATGTCCATGATTATAAACAACAGCTGAGCAGCTGAGATCGAGACGTGATGAATCCATGCTTGTGTTTGGCTGAAAACTATGACGTCATCAATGGCGGCCCTGCCTCCTATGACATCAGTCGATCGTAGCATGACGTCATGACCCTGTGCGTCTTTACAACTGCTTACTCCCGCATGTGGTTAATTTTGCTAATATACATTTTTACACCAATACCTGATCATTCAATATACAATTTCTCCCGGTTATTTTTAACTAACTATAATAATAGTAGGCAGCCAAGGCTGCATTGGTTGTAAGGGATATTTGGGAACCAGACGAACCTATATGACCCAACCTAACCAAACCTGGACTGTGACAGACTAACGGGACCTAACCTAGGCAAACTACCGGGACCTAACCTAGGCAAACTACCGGGACCTAACCTAGGCAAACTACCGGGACCTAACCTAGGCAAACTACCGGGACCTAACCTGGGCAAACTACCGGGACCTAACCTGGGCAGACTACCGGGACCTAACCTGGACAGACTACCGGGACCTAACCTGGACAGACTACCGGGACCTAACCTGGACAGACTACCGGGACCTAACCTGGACAGACTACCGGGACCTAACCTGAGAAGACTACCGGGACCTAACCTGGGCAAACTACCGGGACCTAACCTGGGCAAACTACCGGGACCTAACCTTGGCAAACTACCGGGACCTAACCTTGGCAAACTACCCGGACCTAACCTAGGCAAACTACCGGGACCTAACCTAGGCAAACTACCGGGACCTAACCTAGGCAAACTACCGGGACCTAACCTAGGCAAACTACAGGGACCTAACCTGGACTGTGGCAAACTACCGGGAGCTAACCCTTAAATTACCCAACGCCACCAGGATCTAACCGGGGCACATGAAATAATTTGTTTATCTAGGTAATGCGTAAGAAAAATAAAAATAAGCAAACTAACATACCATTTACATCGCTGGATATTTGTATATTTGCTGATATCCTTAAAGATTTGCTGAATTAAGTAATCCTTGTAATGTTTTCGATGTAAATACTCCTCCAGTTAACTATCCCGTATCTATTGGTATGTGCACCGTTCAGCTATTCTAGGCCTACTGGCAGTTTTTTATATTTTAGGTATGGACTTCCTTGTTTTTTGGGTTGACAAAGTTCACTTTGTGACAAATTGTGATATGGTGATATCAAAGTTGGTTCAGTAAACAAATTACGGATTGAAACAATATATGCAGGGCAGGGTTGAAAGTGTGTAATATTGTATATTATCTAGAAATCCTAATAGTTTTATTTAAATAAAATAGTAACAATATCAATAGGCAACTCAATGTTTTCCAACCAATAACATCAAAGAACATCCATGACGTCAAAACTAATGACGTCACGTACTCCACCAATAAACATCGAGTTTACAAACACGCTTCTCACACTCGTCTCTTGATACAAACATCTTGGTGTCTCCTTCAATCTAAGGGACACTGCACGCCACACATCAACTCCAAACTCATTTTACGTGGTTATATTAACATTATATCAACTGCATACCTTAAGAAATGCATTACTTGACACTTTTAATATAAGTAATATAAGTAAAGTAGAGATCTAGTAAGCGATACTTAAAATATTGTGAATAAACATCGCTCCCGCTACTAAAGGGTATACCGAAAATAGTCTTAGAATGGTCCTAATTAGTGGTAAAACATACTAATATATACGTTTTAGTGAACCCAGGTTTACTGTAAATTTACCAAATTATTACATAAATACGTCCATTTTTTTGGCAGTTGCTAGTGATTATAAGGTTTAATAATATTGAAGCCGGCCCTACGGAGCACCAATTGCTGGTGGAGCAGGGCATAGAATATACAAGTAACATACATACATACATAGATACACTCCTCCTACCTGTATGTATGTATGTATAGAAGATCATAATACATACATACACTCCTCTTACCTGTTTGTATGTCATTGGAGTGTTCAAATACAAGGTATAAGTAATATTAATTGCTTGGTAATGTTGAACTTGCTGCTTTGTTTATTTTGGTCAAATCTTTATAATTATCAAATGAGCTCTTGTTATAATGTTTATTATAAAATTATATATATAATAAATATAATATATCTCGCTCTCTCTATATATATATAATTTTGAAGGAATTATTATAATGTCAACATTATATTTTTATATCTCATAATAATAATGATTATATTTCTATAAATATCAGTATCTACATTGACTTATATCAGTGTTGCCAGATGCATAGAAATGGTTTGAGGTAATATTGAATACTGGAGCTCTATGAATTCTCCAAACTACTCCAGGCAACAGATTCCCTATTCGAAACTCTGAAGCATTATGTTGCCTGGAGTAGTTTGGAGGGTTCATAGAGCTCCAGTAAGGGACCTCAAATGTTTTAAAACTACGGGAACATAATAATTTAATTTATTATGATGTCAGATGGATCTGGCAACACTTTCCATGATGGCCGCCACGCCCTATTGTTGCTCTTGCTCTTGGTGTTACAGGTACCCCGGGTGTTTATGTAACGTCGCTATTTTTATCCCCCTTACTTTACAGGAGGAGGAACAAATAGCACGGCCTTTTACAATAAAAATAAATGACACACCAGTGTATGATACTCTATCCTTATACTTGATCCACCTGGTCTGGGAAAAAAAAAGGACTGAGGACCGAACTTGCCTTGCGAATACCAAAGAAAAAAAAATCATACAAAGGCAAGTCCAGTTCCTCGTCAGTAAACGCTGCCACCACCAGACCACAGGTTGACCACAGGAACCAAGCTACCACACACTGGGTGGGTAACGTAGCTTGAACCCCAGGCACGTGCGTAAGCAACCCAGAATTACTCTAACGGGGATTCGATCAATGTCTTAAATCAAGTAAAAAATGTCTAAGTATGGACACAGTCTATTAGTATTGTATACGGTAACGGAAAACTCCACTAATTATAATTTAATTTATTGTTCACATTCATTTTCATATAAAAAAAAATATATATATATACTCCCTAACTTTCAATCCCCCCTCCCTTAATCCTACTCCCGCTGCCCCTAGAACTGGAATAATTCCGATTTTCGCTAGGGAACAGCACTAAACAAACAGATAATAATAAAAAAAAACAATTTACTTATCCCCCCCCATCAATAATAATAAAAAAAAAATACATACACACATATATATACTAGTATATAAAAAAAATATGGCCGAAACAGTTGTGATAGTCTACACTTTCTAATTTTGCCAGCAATCTCAATTATTAAGTTCTCAGTAGGTACACCAGTAGTAGTATTATTAATGCCTTGCTGGAATGTGCTATATGGCTGTTCCCAGGGAAGATGATACGAGAGTCTATTAATAATCACTATCAAATGTATAATAAATATTTACCTCAATATTAACACTTGAAGTCACTTTTGTAGCAGCTGTTTTAGTAGTTACCTGTTCCCAGGGAAGATGATACGAGAGTGACTGTGAATCCTTGCCACAATTCATTCTCGCCTCTCCCCCCCCAGTCCCAGCTCCTACACGGACACAAACTAGTTCCTCCTGCTACATTTTTCTATTATATTAAGTGTTCCTTCCTCCCTGATACAATCCTTAGTTACAACTAATGATTATTTAACATCCCTTAATACTCCAACCCATTATCTCTTATCCTCAGCCACATAGCATACAATTATTCCTAATATTGGTTACAAATATTGTTCCGCCAACGAAAACATCTCGTCCCTCTCTCGGGACTCCATCCCTCACTCAACTAATTTTCTAAGTAAGTTACCAGAAATAAATGCAGGTATTTATGGAGAGTGAAGCTAGTAATTATACATTAATTAAAAAAAACATCCTAAATAACATACATAATAAAATGGGGGTGTTACACACGTACCCTCTTCCTTAGCTGGAACTTACAGTGAAAATTAATTTATATATATTTCTCTAATTCAATTCCCCTCCCCCTAATCTTAACATACACACCATTTGTCACTATCGCTATATCTTACTGAACAACATCAGACATTATTCCCCCTAATTTGTTGGTCAGTGTTGATAAACTGCCAACCTTACTTACAGTCCTTAGACTGCCTTTCTTTCCCGCAGGAAAGAACTTCTCTACCTAACACGACACAATACACATAATACATAATAAATATTAGTGACACCTCGTCCCAGTCAGACTCCTCTGTCATGTCCATAACCCCGGGAGAACTTCAATAAGGTTCTACCGTCACTAAACCCATCCGCGATTGTCCCTAACAAGATATACTTACATTCAATACAATCATTCCTATTTTCATTCACTCCTCCATTCAAACCTCAGATCCCGCACGGTATGACAACCCGGAATGCAGTAAGTGATACAGGGGCCTTGACAAAGGTTCTGACTGTGTATTGGAAGAGCCCAATGGAAATGTAGGGTGTATACTCCCCACCATCCTTCTCTTCCCATTAAAACTAAGTGTCCTCCAACACCCACAATAAAAAAAATAACAACTATGAGCTGGGTTCCTAGCTCGTACATTAATGTTGCCCTGTGTTGACTTCAGGTTATAGTAAAACATGACATTATCCAATGTAACTTTCCCACTTTTACCCTATTTTCTATTAATTTTCATTCACTGTTTTTCTAATTATATAAAAAAAATATATATATATATACTCCCTAACTTTCAATCCCCCCTCCCTTAACCCTACTCCCGCTGCCCCTAGAACTGGAATAATTCCGAGTTTCGCTAGGGAACAGCACTAAACAAACAGATAATAATAAAAAAAACAATTTACTTATCCCCCCATCAATAATAATAAAAAAAAATACATACACACATATATATAATAGTATATAAAAAAAATATGGCCGAAACAGTTGTGATAGTCTACACTTTCTAATTTTGCCAGCAATCTCAATTATTAAGTTCTCAGTAGGTGCACCAGTATTATTATTATTAATGCCTTGCCGGAATGTGCTATATGGCTGTTCCCAGGGAAGATGATACGAGAGTCTATTAATAATCACTATCAAATGTATAATAAATATTTACCTCAATATTAACACTTGAAGTCACTTTTGTAGCAGCTGTTTTAGTAGTTACCTGTTCCCAGGGAAGATGATATGAGACTGACTATGAATCCTTGCCACAATTCATTCTCGCCTCTCCCCCCCCAGTCCCAGCTCCTACACGGATACAAACTAGTTCCTCCTGCTACATTTTTCTATTATATTAAGTGTTCCTTCCTCCCTGATACATTCCTTAGTTACAACTAATGATTATTTAACATCCCTTAATACTCCAACCCATTATCTCTTATCCTCAGCCACATACCATACAATTATTCCTAATATTGGTTACAAATATTGTTCCGCCAACGAAAACATCTCGTCCCTCTCTCGGGACTCCATCCCTCACTCAACTAATTTTCTAAGTAAGTTACCAGAAATAAATGCAGGTATTTATGGAGATTGAAGCTAGTAATTATACATTAATTAAAAAAACATCCTAAATAACATACATAATAAAATGGGGGTGTTACATTTATCCCAGGGCTGGCCTTTGTATCGGCAGCTTCTTGTAAATAGAAATAGAAAAAAAAACAATACTACACATATGTATTCACTTTCTACATCTTGCATACCACAATAAATACAATACCACGCATATCTATTCACTTTCTACATCTTGCATACCACAATAAATATAATACCACGCATATCTATTCACTTTCTACATCTTGCATACCACATTTTCTCCAAGAATTCTTTCACAGCACCAATCATGCATTTCATCTGTGCTCTGCTCACACAAACCTAACAGTAATATCATCCATTCTCTTCCCTATTAATTCCATTCCATCACATTCCATTTCAGTCAAGATTATTTCCTTTTCTATCCTCACCTGCTTATATCATGTAAATCATTTTTTTCTTAATTTGTTTAATCATAAATTTTTGTTTCTTCTAATGAATCAGTACAATAATCGTACGAAAATACAGAATTATCCTACAAAACGTACGATAAATGAGTAGTCCTATCGTACAGTACATCGTGCCAAGGGTGAAATGATTGCATGAATTAGTTCATTTGTCGCGGCTTTAGCCGCTAAAATTTTATTTATTGGTTGGTGGAACCAGCACAGCTAAATTGCTATAGAACCTGTTCCTTTCTAGCCTAGGACCTCTAAGGGCTAAAACAGGGCCTAGAAAGGTCATTTCCGTGAAGATCATTAGATTAAATTTCAAATCTAGCGCCGTGCTGATGTGAGAGCCACCTGGTGGTAGCCCAGTGTACTACTGCAGCCATCTTAATTCCCTTCCCCAGCTGTCTCCCTCACTCCCATGACAATCGAACAGACTGGAGGGGATCCATATTGGGAGGTGGGTGGGACCCTAGAGCTGTGCTGGTTCCACCAACCAATAAATACAATTTTAGCGGCTAAAGCCGCGACAAATGAACTATTATTGGTAGCGTGGAACCAGCACAGCTAAATTGCTATGCATGCGAATTGGTAGGTGGGAGGCCCATGGGATCCCATCCAAACCTTTAAGAGACCAGCCGGGGAGGCCGATTGTCTGTAGGTAACGCCCGGTACCAGTGGAACTAGACATAGCACAAAAAGCGTAGATTTAGGAGTTTTAATTGCGAAGCAGTCAGAGGTGACAATAAACACAGTGATTTAACACAAGATTTAAATAAACCCCATCCAGAAACATCCATATAACCCTCATAAAAGGAAAATGTATCTATCAAATATTAATACAATAAATATTGGCAATATTCCATGACAAGCTATCCCAAATATTGATAATTGGCAGACTATGTGCATGAAATATTTTCACAATAAATATTGCCAAACATAGACCAAACATCCTCATAATACACAGATGGTATGCCTCAAATATTTATACACTAAATATTGGGTACAATAAATATTGGCAATATTCCGTATTTGCCAGACTGTATGTTTCAAATATGTACACCATAAATATTGGCAATACACAGACTAAACATCACCATAATATCCAGATTGTATGCTTTAATTATTTACCTAATAAATACTGGCAATACATCTAGACAAACTGTCACCATAATACCCAAACTGTATGCCTCAACTATTTACATAATAAATACTGGCAATACACAGACAAAATGTCACCATAATACCCAGATTGTATGCCTCAATTATTTACATAATAAATAATGGCAATACACAGACAAAATGTCACCATAATACCCAGACTGTATGCCTCAATTATTTACATAATAAATAATGGCAATACACCTAGACAAAATGTCACCATAATACCCAGATTGTATGCCCTAACTATTTACATAAATATTGGCAATACACAGACAAAATGTCACCATACTATCCAAACTGTATGACACAAATGTTTATCCAATAAAATTTGGTAATATACAGTACAGAGAAAACAGTCAACATGATATCCAGACTGTATGCACCAAATATTTATACAATAAATATTGGCAATATACAGAGAAAACAGTAAATGTAATACCCAGACTGAATGTACCACCCATTTATACTCTAAAATTTGGTAATACTGTACCCAACGATAAATAATTGCAGGAGGTATGCACAAAATAAATTCAGCAATAAAATTTAAATTGTGTACCAAGTTGACTTTGGGGCCCTGGTCCTGACCTGGTCTCTACCTCTCGGTCAGCCTTCTCTCCCCCCCCCTTTTTCCGACCCCTTCCCTCAAGATGGGATGGGGAATAAGGAAGTGGTAATGTTCACATGGTGATACACGGGACGTGTGTGACCGAGAGGAAGAGGTACCTGTTCCTGAAGAGAGGACGATGATGCTCAGCCTCCTATGTCCCGCACCCTTTCCACAGTGCGTTCTTAGGGCGGCGAGGAAGGTGGCCCTACCTCCTATGCTGTGGTCTCTTGGGGCATGCCTGGGGTCCGCCTTCTTGCTCACTCGGCATAGTACGCGAGTGAAGAACCTGGGAGAGAGAGGGATCCCCGACCCCAGAGTCATAGAAGGTGTTCGGAGAGGCCTCTCTCTTGCACTGCGTGTAGCTCTGGAATGCATGGATTGGGCAGAGCAGGTGGAATCCTCCTCTTTGGAACGAAGGGATCCTGAGGTGGCCTATTAGGTCATCTGTCTACTCACTATTAGCCAAGAAGGTGGGTGATGGGGCCACTGTCAGGGCCGCGAAACTGGGCTTGACACATTCGCAAGTGGGCCAGGGTTTCCAACTATGAAGCTCTGTAGCCTGTGGCCAGTGCAAGCAGTAAGCCATTCAACTGGCTTTCTCCCATGAGGAATCCCACAAAGGTCTTAAGACAGGATATAGTGATCAGACCAGGCCTGAAAACGTGCCCAGTGTGGCACCGTGTCTGCACAGATCCCCATCCTGATTAGTGAAACTAACTCCAACACTTGGGGTACAGGTGCCACCTCACTTAAATTCCCATGAACCTTGACAAGGTGACCATCCAGTTGTTATCCCAACCTGGGACGACTTGTAGACAACTGCAGACCTCTTGGCGGGCAAACCTTTCACTGCTGTGAGATTTTCCATGTCGAAGACTGACGTCAGATCCGTAAGTTATTGCCTGGTACCAGCTCTGGAACTGTGAATAGGAGGGACAAGAAGACCCCTTCTGTCATTGGCTCCACAACACCACTCTCCAGCATTTCCAACAAGTGCAGGATGACCAAGGGTAACATCTTGTGTGATGCAGTATGATGGCACATGGGCTGGAAAAGAAAAAACACATAAGAAACTAGTCGGTGGTCCTTATTTTCTTGAAGAGCAGAGAAAAGAAATACGGGTGGATGCAGGAGGATACAGTTTAAATCATGAAACACGACCCAACAGGAAAACAATAAAAGTTCTTACCAAAACTGCGACCTAGGGTTAGGTAGAGCTTTGAAGAATCCCCCACGCTCCAACAACCGTGGGCTAGTTAGGACCCAGACCAGTCCCGGAAGGAATCCCTGTCTGGCGTTTCAGGCCAGCTGGTCCCTCAGAGAGCTGAAAAGCTGTGAGTTTGAGCCTCAGGGTGTGAGGCTTCTGTCCCTGCTGCCTCCCACAAAAGAGCTTGCTGGAAAAAGTATTCAAAAATTAGCATTAAGATACATTTAGCTGGATATAATTCTATCATCCAACTACAAAGGTATTCAACCTTTGCCGCAAGAATATATTTCAGCTGGGTATACGACTATTCGCATATTGCAAAGGTATTCAGCATTAGCAATAAGAATATCTCTAACTGTTTACATGTCGATCAGCTTATTGCAAAGGTAATCAATATTTGTAGTAGGACTATATGTAGCTGGTTACATGTCTGTCAGCATATTGCAAATGTATTCTACATTTGCATGAAGAATATATTTAGCTGGGTAAATGACTATCAGCATATTGCCAAGGTATTCAACATTTGCATGAAGAATCAGACTTAGCTGGTTACATGTCTATCAGTATATTGCAAAGGTGTTCCACATTTGCATGAAGAATATATTTAGTTGGGTAAATGACTATCAGCATATTGCAAAGGTATTCAACATTTGCATTAAGAATATATTTAGCTGGGTATATGTCTAACAGCATATTAGGAATATACTTAGATATTGCGTATGGAACCTTACTTGTTGTGGAACCTTGTGCCACTGCGACGTTGTGGAAGATCGAGGACGGGCAGAACTCTGCCTGGCTGGATGTGGCGGGCATCTAGGATGAGCGTATGGAGGCCTGGCCGACTGCAACAAACGGGACCTACAAACAAACAGAACCATGAGTACTTGGAGTAGCCAACAGGAAACAAGGTTAATTAAAAACCTGGAGAAACAGCTACAGTACTTACCTAGGGGCAGACTGTGTTGGTAACTGAATGACAGCCAGGCCATGTCTGGAACCAACCTCGCCACTGCCTGACGAGCCACCAGTCTAGCCTTAGTGAAGTACCCTGTTAGATCCTTCATAATAAAGGGCACTTTTGCTGCCGTTGCCATCATCGACGTCAGAACATACTGTAAAGAACGAGGTAAAAAGGGAAACACAGGATAAACAACAGAATGTTGAGACGAACCTGTACCCAGGGATAACCCAATAAGTGGAAGAAAACATAAATTACATTGGGTACTCACACCAGTTCCTCCCTGGAGAATCCATGGAATGATGTGGTGAGCCTCCTCAATAGTCCCTTAAAAGGAGATAAAATCACAGCCCTGGCCAAAAACCTATGCACCAGTTCTAGCCTTGCGTAAGATCCGGATGCGCAGAGTTCGGCATCATGCTCCCAAAAGCTGGTATGGAACTGGTGGTTACCTGTCGGACCTCCAGATACACTCCTGGAGTCCAGTGGAAGCCTGGTTCGACCACAGGAGGATTGTGTTTTCCTGGCTGCGATTGACTTCTGCTGGTCCTGGGCCTTCAGAAGAAATGCCTGGATGTCGAGAGCAGAGTCGCCCTTCTCCACAGAGAAGATGTTGGAGGACAGAAAAACCTGTCTGGTAATCCCCCCCAAAAGTGGAGCCCAACAAGTCAGACTAGGTGGAAGGAGAGTAGCGTCGAGCACAAGTCCTCTTGGCTGAGCCGAATCTTCTCCTGGATTCTCTCTTCCTACCATGAGACCGACTCCTGTAGTGTCCACTGGTGGAAAAGTAGTCATTAAACTGACTAGTCCCGGGCACCGTAGAGGTAACCACAGGAGGTACAGAAACATGCTGATTATTTCTTGATGGTGGTGGAAGACCTCGAAAAAGAACTCTGAACCGTCCCAGGAAGGAGCCTCCTTCTCAGGGAGAGGCTGGGGTTGAACCCCTAGCAATTTCGAGACATGAGGATGGCGAAATGTAATGGCTCTAGCCCAGAGCCAAGAGCTGGATCCGCCCAAGCCCAAACAGAGCAGTCCCATTTGCTCGCCTCCTTCGCCCTCGTCCAAATGGCATGGAAAAAGCAACAAGGGAGCGTAGAGCGAGACTCCGGTGAGGCTGCTCAACCCAGTTCCATCCGAGGGCAACACACAGTGCAGATCAAGGTGGTCGTCAGGAGCAACTTGACGAACCAGCTGGACAGAGCATACAAGGCACGGGTAGAGTTTGGCCGCACATTCTTAAAGCTGGTAGGGAACCTGTGGTTCCATGCTGGATCTTCAGTAACCCCCCCGGAGGTTAATGGGAGCCTAGAAGATGACACGATGACCACGGGCACAAAACCTCTTGACCGAGCTTTATCCTCTCCTGGATCCCTTCTTCAGATCACAGGAACGACTCAACGAGCATCCCCTGGCTGGAAGGTAGTCCTTAACCTGGCTAGTCCCGGGTACCGTTGAGGTAACTTGCAGTAAGTAGCGAAACAGGCCGACTATTCCCTGATATAGATGGAACACCTTGAACAGGGACGTTTGAGCTATCACAGGTAGGAGCGTCCTGTTCAGGGAGAGGCTGGGGTTCAACCCCTAGCGATTCCGAGATACAGGAGTATAGTTTGGCCAAGCCGGATCCTTTCATGGATCCCTTCTTCCTAACATGGGAACTACTCCTAGAGCATTCCCATGTAGGAAGGTATTCCTTAACCTGGCTAGTCCCGGGCACCAGTGAGGTTACCACAGGCGGTAGTGAGACAGGCTGACTATTCCCTGATGGAGGTGAAAAACCTCGAAAAAGGGTAGTCTGAGCCGTCTCAGGAAGGAGCCTCCTGCTCAGGGAGAGGCTGGGTTTCAAACCCTAGCAACTCCGAGAGACAGGAGGATGGCTAACTGGAACGGATCGGGCCAAGAGCAGAGCCTAGAGCCGGATCCGCCCAAGCCAAGGAAGAGCCGTCACGCTCTCGCATCCTCTTCCTCGTCCTCGCCGCCCGAAAGAAGGAAGTGTAGATCTGGAAATCGGCGAGGCAGCTCGACACAGTTCCACTCGAGGACGACACACACTGCAGGTCAAGATGAAGAAACCCTCACGAGGGCCACCAGGAGCTTGGGTAGAGAAGTGGATGTGACCATCGGGAGCAATCCTGACGGTGGGTAGACTGTGGGCGAAGCAAGACAGGTGGAAACTGATTGTCAGGTGCAGTGTAAGTGCTAGGCTTGAAAAAAACATGTAAAAGTGCAAGTCTATCTGCAAAGTTTCAAAAAGAAGATGAAAATAACTTGCAGTGTAAGAACTGGAAAAACAATCTAGTTCAGTATCTTTTGATAGGAGTCACTGTTTGACCCCCCTAAAAAAGGCTATACATACTGTATATAAAATATACAGTATAGGTATTACTAAAATATTCTAATAAGCCAAAGAGGCAAAGATGCTATAAGATTAGTATAAATTGTATGTTATTGGTTGGAGGAACCCTCCACCAAAACACAGAACACTGTAAGCCAAGACTAAAATGGCTGCCCATGACCCGTACATCAAAACAAATGTAACAGCACTTAAATTACTATTAAATGTTTCAAAAGAACACAGGCCCTGACGCTGAATGCTAGGAAGAAGCCCAAAGGCCACCAGAGGAAAATGAACACTTAGCAACCAACAAACAGTTGCCCAATTCCCTCTAAAAGAAAACACACCAATGGCCCACAAATACCCACTGTGACTGAGCAAAGAAAGAAAAAATCATCTTAACTCAGACCAGAAAAAAAAAAAATAATAAACACCAAAAAGGCGATAAAACCAAACCTAAAGTTGGGTAACAGTTGGGTAATAAATGAAAGAATTACAAAAACACTGGTAGAATACCTAGGTTAGTTCCCGGAGTCTGCCCAGGTTAGGTCCCGGTAGACTGAAGAAGACCAGGTAAGGTTAGGTCCAGCTAAAAAAATTTCCCCTTAAAACATGCCCATGGGAAAGGGGCAATTGCTGAGGAAAAGCCCCAAAAAGCAACAAGACCAAAATGGTCTAAATAAGCTGGCAAAAATAATATTATTAGAAAAAAACAAGAAACGAAAATTCTTTCAATATTAACCAAATAGAAAGCCGAAAAATCACTCTTTCTACCTGCTATAAATCCTCAAAATTCGTGGCCAACAGAATCAAGTAAAACTAACCTTTACACCAATGAAGAAAAGATTAGCACAAGTAAATGTTCAATAAGTACCCAAAAACAAAACACCGGTGTGGGCAAAGTTGCCCAAACATGGCTGTACTAAGGACTTGAAGTGACCACACACACTGTACACACAGCTAAAAACAAACTAAGGTAGAGGGGCTTGTGATAAAGGAAGGCAGATCAGCTGCTCAGCAGAAGGCTGTGAAAACACCAACAAATGACCCAGGAAGGGAAAAGAGTGGCCATAACACACCAGCCAAAAGTAAACAAACTGAAAGTTCAACTTACATTGTCCAGAAGAACCATCACCTCTGCCAAACAGTTAAGTCACGAACACCATACCTTAATAAAACACAAGCAGGAACTCAGCAGACACTATACCAAACTGCAATGAAATGAAGAAGTGGAGATGTTGTCCTGATGAGTTCCGCGAAAAGAGTGAGGGAGACAGCTGGGGAAGGGAATTAAGATGGCTGCAGTAGTACACTGGGCTACCACCAGGTGGCTCTCACATCAGCACGGCGCTAGATTTGAAATTTAATCTAATGATCTTCACGGAAATGACCTTTCTAGGCCCTGTTTTAGCCCTTAGAGGTCCTAGGCTAGAAAGGAACAGGTTCTATAGCAATTTAGCTGTGCTGGTTCCACGCTACCAATAAACGATAATTATCGTACTAATGGCAACCCTGCAGAAGGGGCTATTTGGTACCATTTTACCCTAGGATTTCGGGCAGAATTTGGTGTATTTTATATGATTTTACCCTAGTTACCATAGACCCATATTCAAGAACATTCATGGTGTATACGATGTTGTAGTACCGGTACGATGGCTCCATAGACAAACAACTAGACAGAGAACCATCGTACGGGTACCACACCATCGAATACACCACCAATGTTCTTGAATAGGGTCCACAAATATAGCCACTTACAAATCCATCAATTTTCCTACCATAGTGATTTTCCCCTAAGAGATGGCAACACTGACAACAACAACAACAACACCCCTCCTCCATGCGGTGGTGCCAGATCTACCATTAAGGGCTTGGGGAATAAGGGACATGCTTGGGGGGCTTAGGGGGGTGCAGGAGTAGGGGATAGGCTTGGGGGCGCAGGTGTAGTGGATAGGCTTGGGGGGGGGATAGGGGGACAGGCTTGGAGGGGGGATGCATATTCCCGTTCTGTGACCCATTCTAGTAGCTTCAGCCCCGCCTCCTCCTTCTCGTGGCCTTTCAGTCAATCACACAGCAGTGCGCCATATCGGATGCCAGCTGTACAATAATAAAAGAGAGTGCCAACCAACATGATTTGTTTACATTGTCAGCTATTTTTCCCTCTACCAAAGTTCCAAGTTTCCAACAGAACTCTAATAACAAAAACCACCACCACTACCACTATCATCAACAACCACCACTACCAACAACAACCACTACTACCACAACCATCACTAACACTACCACCACCAACAACAACAACCACTACCACCACCACTCTCTTTTATTATTGTACAGCTGGCATCCGATATGGACCGCTGCTGTGTGATTGGCTGAAAGGCCACGAGAAGGAGGAGGCGGGACTGAAGCTACTAGAATGGGTCACAGAATAGGAATATGCCGCCCGTCCAACCCCATCATAAATTGGAAAATACGGACGTTAAACGAAAATGATGATGATGATGATCTCAAATGACATAAACATACAAATACATGGTCGTGAATCTACATGTTGAGCTGTACACTCATAGCTATAGCTAATAAAGTGTATTGGAATGTAACAACCATGCATTGTTTCCATACATTTATTACCTTGGATCAACTTTCATTAAGGATAATGATATTGCAAATTTCTTGGTAAAGTACTTAACATTTAATACAATGGGATTTGTCACACATCTATCTATCTGATGCCTCGTTCCCTTTGGGAACTCCCCCCAAGGGGATGGCCACGGCAGAAGAGTCTCCAGTCTTCCCTGTTCCAATACTCCCTCCTTACTTGGTCCAGCCCTCCCCTCCCCCTCATGTTACTCTCCTTTACATACTCTTCCACTCTGTTCCAACACTCCCTCCTTACTTGTTCACTCTTACTTGTTCTATCTATTTATAGCTCTCTCTCACACACACACACACACTGTTCCTTTTATTACACCAAGTTTCACTTCACATAGACTTGGACAGCCTGGGATGGATTCTACATAGTTCTTTAGGTTGGTTTTCATTAGGACTGTCACTTCACATAGACTTGGGACAGCCTGGGATGGGTTCTACATAGTTCTTTAAGTTGGTTTTCATTAGGACTGTCACTTCACATAGACTTAGACAGCCTGGAATGGATTCTACATAGTTCTTTAGGACTGTCGCTCCCACCACAACTGGAATGATCTCGTTATCTCCTCGTGGGTTGGATGGTTGGGAAGGAAGGATGGAAGGAAGGAATTACAGTAGCCTAGCTGTGTGTATAAGTATGTGTGTCTTAAGGTCACTCTTTATCCGAAACTTTTTACCACATTCTTCACATTCAAAGTTTTTCACTCCTGTGTGTATAAGTATGTGTTTCTTAAGGTCACTCTTTGTCATAAACATTTTACCACATTCTTCACATTCAAAGTTCTTCTCTCCTGTGTGTATAAGTATGTGTGTCTTAAGGAAAGATTTCCTACCAAACATTTTACCACATTCTTCACATTCAAAGTTCTTCTCTCCTGTGTGTACAAGTATGTGTTGCTTAAGGATAGATTTCCTACCAAACTTTTTACCACATTCTTCACATTCAAAGTTTTTCACTCCTGTGTGTATAATTATGTGTCTTTAGCTCACTGTTTGTCATAAACTTTTTACCACATTCTCCACATTCAAAGTTCTTCACTCCTAAGTGTATAAGTATGTGTGTCTTAAGGATAGATTTTGTACTAAATTTTATTCCACATTCTTCACATTCAAAGTTCTTCACTCCTGTGTGTATAAGTATGTGTTTCTTAAGGTCACTCTTTCTCAGAAACTTTTTACCACATTCTTCACATTTAAAGTTCTTCACTCCTAAGTGTATAAGTATGTGTTTATTAAGGTTATATTTCTGATTAAACTCTTTACCACACTCATCACACTTAAACATTTTCTCTGTTGTGTTTTTCAATTGTTATTCTGAGGTTAGGTTAGGTTAGGTTATCTTGGAGTGATGAGTTTGGGACACTACGAGCTGGACTCAATCCTGTAAAGATACAAATAGTTAAGAACACACCAGAGAAATACCACACACATACACACAGACAGTTTTAGCCACACATACAGACATACATACACACAGTTTTAGCCACACATACAGACAGTTTTAGCCACAGATAACAAAACACTTAACAGATTAATCTTATTAGTTAACCCTTTGGACGCCATCTTTGTTTTGATTCGTTGACCTTCGCTGCCAGCTAAAATTTTGGCGCGTCCCTTGAATGTGACGATGGCATATATTTCCTTTTTTCCCATTTGGTTTGAAAGAATTCTACGTCATACAATATCTCATTTCATTGTGGGATGTTGTTACTAACTATCTATATCTATCTATCTAACTATCGGTAAATTTTTACAAGTTGTTACAACAGGATTTCACTGAAAAAAAATATATTTCCTAGAAGGAGTTAGTGACTACCGGGACCTAACCTGGGCAGACTACCGGGACCTAACTTGGGCAGACTACCGGGACCTAAGCAGGAAAAAGTATACAGTAGAAATTAGTCAGACCTCACCTGACCTGACCTAACCTAATCTGGACTGGGACACACTACCGGGGCCTAACCTAATCTGGACTGGGACACACTACCGGGACCTAACTTGGGCAGACTACCGGGACCTAACTATATGAGGTAACTACTGTTATGCAACATTTGCAGAAGAAATGATATATAGAAAAGTTGTTTGTAATAGTGAAATATAAACACAGGTAATAGCCTCTGGCTAGCACAGTGGTAAAGTCTGTGGCTGCAATTCCGTAGCCCAGCGTTCGATCCTTGCTCGGGACACTGTTAAAAATACCACTGATGCCAGAGGTTACCACCCCTGTGAGCAGGGGGTGGGGGGTTTGAGTCAGCTGTCTGAGGTCTTCCTGCTTAGTCAGCCATAGCCGAAGCTGACTCGGGTCTCACGTGGGTGGAGTTGGTTGCTGGGCCATACATTACATCCTTGTGATGTGTGCTATATTGTGTTTCATACACACAGTGTGTGCTACACTCTGTCCCAGTGACTGCCACTCGCTGGCACCTTTAATAACCTTTAACTTGTAAAAATATTCCAATTTTGATGACCATATACAAATTATGGTATTTTTACAGTAAACCTGGGTTCAGTAAAACGTATATATTAGTATGTTTTACCACTAATTAGGACCATTCTAAGACTATTTTCTTCAATGGTGTTTCTCTCGGAAATACCCCGTTTTCGAGATATACCCAGTTTTCATACCCCATACAAACTTGGGGGAGAGCCTGGGAATACGGGGTTTTGGGTGGGAGAAAACATGCTGTACACTATGGTGTTGTCTTTATAATACACTTCTTAACTTTGTTTCTCTTAGAAATGAATCGTTTTCATACCCCATACAAACTTGGGGGAGAGCCTGCGAATACGGGGTTTTGGGTGGGGGAAAACACTATCAGTGTTGGAAATGTTGTAATATTCAAGCCACTTGTGGCTGTATTGGCTATATTTTGTTTTGGGAATACTGTGTTTGAGCGTCCTGTATCCATCTACGTTCCTGGATATTTACCCGGTAACTTCTTCTATTTGTTATACCTGTTTTAGGCCCAGGTTAGGCCCGGTAGTTAGACCAGGTTAGGTCCCGGTAGTCTGTCGTGGTCTAGGTTAGGTTAGGTTAGGTCAAGTTAGGTAATACTAATTCCTAAAATAACCATTTTATTTGAATATCTAGCCCAAACCAAGCCAACAAGTGTTTCGGCTAAAATTGTATTTTATTGTATCGGTCTCGAAAACTTTGTTATTTCGCTTTTATTTCCGGTTTCAAGTGTTTATTTAAGACACTTACATATTATAAAGGCAACGCCATAGTGTACAGTGTGTTTTCCCCCACCCAAAACCCCGTATTCCCAGGCTCTCCCCCAAGTTTGTATGGGGTATGAAAACTGGGCATATCTCGAAAACGGGGCATTTCCGAGAGAAACGCCATTGAAGAAAATAGTCTTAGAATGGTCCTAATTAGTGGTAAAACATACTAATATATACGTTTTACTGAACCCAGGTTTACTGTAAATTTACCCAAATTATTACATAAATACGTCCATTTTTTTGCAGTTGCTAGTGATTATAATGTTTAATAATATTGAAGGCGGCCCTACGGAGCACCAATTGCTGGTGGAGCGGGGCATAGAATATACAAGTAACATACATACACTCCTCCTACCTGTATGTATGTATGTATAGAAGGTCATTATACATACATACACTTCTCTTACCTGTTTGTATGTCATTGGAGTGTTCAAATACAAGGTATAAGTAATATTAATTGCTTGGTAATGTTGAACTTGCTGTTTTGTTTATTCGGAGTGATTATTTTCACCGGTTGGTGAAAATAACATTTCTACTATTTTCACCGACTGGTGAAAATAAAGTAGTTAATATTTTCACCGGGGGTCAGATTATCGACTTCCGAAGAAACGGACACCTTTCTGCTCGAGGTACAGTAATTAGTGGCTGTCCAGATCAGGACAGCCACGAGTTACTGTAGCTTGAGACAAGGTGAGTACGTTTCTTTTAGGAGTGACTGTACAAACCCAACACTTACGCTTTGAATTTTCTTCCAATCTCATTAATAGATTTAAAGATATTTCATTGTTGTTCATTAATTGGTTTGTTGTGGTTTGGTTTATTCATTTGAAGCAGTTGGGTTTGTAGTATCAAATGAAACACAAAACATGGCTTTTACAGAATGACATTTCCCCACTCAGTAGGCTACACTTACATACAGTACACGTAATTCTTTTAATATTACCAGAGTTTGTTTATTTCATGGAATACCAAAGAAAAGATTATTATTTTACACCAAAAAGTATTTTCTACAAGTTTTGTAATGAAATTATGATAAAAAAACAACAACTTTATTTTCACCTTACGGTAGGCAATATGTAGGCCACCGGTAACAAGTATTTAAAATGTGTTTAGGGAATTTTGATCCAATATTACGAATTTTCAAACTTATTTTAGTGAATTGACGTTTTGAATACTCCGGTAACACTCCGTCTAGGTGTAGTATATTCGGGATGGGTGTAGTATAGGGGGAAGTAGGGGAAAATGAGCCCGCTCGGTAGGGGGAATTTTCAGAGTGTGAGGGGTGATTGCACTCAGTCCAATGTGAGCTGTCAAACAGTAAATTACACACCTTGTTCTCATATAGCCTTGGACGACCAGTAGTACCTGCCTTACCAGTTAATTATGTCAACCAGTGAAAATAATATTATTAGTATTTTCACCAACCGGTGAAAATAGTGATAATAGTATTTTCACCAACCGGTGAAAATAAAAGCTGCCTTGTTTATTTTGGTCAAATCTTTATAATTATCAAATGAGCTCTTGTTGTTATAATGTTTATTATAAAATTATATATATAATAAATATAATATATCTCTCTCTATATATATGTATATATAATTTTGAAGGAATTATTATAATATCAACATTATATTTTTATATCTCATAATAATAATGATTATATTTCTATAAATATCAGTCTCTACATTGACTTATATCAGTGTTGCCAGATGCATAGAAATGGTTTGAGGTAATATTGAATACTGGAGCTCTATTAATTCTCCAAACTACTCCAGGCAACAGATTCCCTATTCGAAACACTGAAGCATTCTGTTGCCTGGAGTAGTTTGGAGGGTTCATAGAGCTCCAGTAAGGGACCTCAAATGTTTTAAAACTACGGGAACATAATAATTTAATTTATTATGTCAGATGGATCTGGCAACACTTTCCATGATGGCCGCTGTAGCAGAATGAAGTGAAGACTTTTCCGAGTCCCCGTGCGTCCATACTGCGCATGCGTGGGGTGGTTGAGCTGCCAGGTGTTGCTAGCGTGGGTGATTGAGTTGCTAGGTGCTGCCATATCCTACCCTACTATATAGGCCTACATGTATTTTATATGCCTATTTTTAAAATCGTATACAGTTCTTTTTTTAAAAGTTTGTGTTTTAAATGGGAACAACTATAATATTTGCAAGCGATTGGCAGCAAAAAAACATACATATAATGCCCCTAGTATGGAAAAAACTCATAAATATGCAGACGTTGTTACGCGGAGGTTGTCCTCAGCTGCTCTATGCTCGGTCCGACCAAGATCAGTGTTGCCAGACGGCTCCCATGAAAATTGGCTAAAACAAGAGCAAAATTCGGCTAGAAACTGGCTATCTTCAATCATAAATGGCTAGAAAAATGGCTAACTGTATCACGCCCTTATTTTTGTAAATATATTCTTAAAATAAATGTAGGCTACACTTTAAGGGCTAGTCTCTTTTATTACCTTTTAATTATTCAAGGTCTTGCATGATGTTTAATAATACATCGTCCTCATTCTCTATTTCTGTGTAATTCACTAGATTGTCGGTACTTTCGGCTGGAGTTCCAAAATATCATTTGGAAAATTATATGTTACACAAGTTTCTGACATTCTCTGTAGGCCATAGCGTATGTGCAGTATTGCATTAATTATGTCAGTCTTCATCTTATTCCTCAACTTGCTCTTTATAAGATTCATTTGGCTAAATATTCTTTCGATTTCTGCATTTGAGTGGGGAAAACTAGGATCGTTAAAGCAACAGAGGAAAGTTCATGGTAAGGGTTTACGTTTGAAGCATCGTTATAACCATTGACTTCTGACCAAAATTTCTATGTTGATGATTTCACGCCACTTAACTAATGTTATGTTTGACCACTGGAGCTCAATTTTTGTTATTTCGTCTCCACTAATACTCAGAGATTCCAATAGTAGAGCAATTGAGTTATTTACAACACGTAGAGTTTTTGAAACACTTAACAATGACATAGTTTTCAATACTTGTATATTGTCTGGGAGCCTGTACATGTATGTTCACTGCAAACTCAAGTAATCGTAAAAGTACTCACAGACCTAACAAATTAATGGCATCTACCAAAGAATGAAAATGATAATAGACTATCAGGCAACCAATAATTTCGCAACTGTAGCCACAGTGGAAAAATCACAAACAAACATGAACGGTACCTGGTCAGTTAACGAAACCACCAACTACCGATAACCTACTCCCAGTTCCCTCAGTCCCCCCCTGACCCCAACTATATCTCACCCCTTATAAACTTAGTCCCCGTCATAGATAATTTGGACTTCTAATATAATGCTTAGTTTAAAAATGAAAATTGGCTAAAAATGGCTAAATATTACGAGTTTCTGGCTATATTTTCGGCTATCGGCTAGATGCAATGTTTTCTGGCTAGATGTCTTCAAATTTGGCTAGATCTAGCCATGAAATGGCTAATCTGGCAACACTGACCAAGATCCTGCCTTCATACACACACACACACACACAATCACGAGAGTTTAGTGCGTGTCTTTCAGCTAGGATTTCCTTCGTTAGATTAATCATTTTCCTTCATGTCTTTTGCTGCTTATTACTACTACTACTAGTACTACTACCACTACTACTACTACTAACTACTACTACTACTACTACTACTACCACTACTACTACTACTACTACTACTACTACTACTACTACTACTACCACTACTACTATCTTAGAGGGATTGATAAATTGTATTCGCTAATCACAACTAGCACTGTGAGTGCTAGTAGAGACTATGCACGTGCTAACATTAAAAAGAACAAATATAAAGTGATACCAGGATGGAATCGGTGTATTAAGGCAAAACATAAAATTGCCAGGGAGAAATTCTTAACATGGGTGAAGTATGGGAGGACACGAGGAACAAATGTTCATGGAGATATGTTAGACAGTCGGAAAGAATTTAAAAAATCACTAAATGAATGTAAAATTAACGAACAGCGAGAGATTTGTAATTCAATAACGGAAAAGTTTCTATATAAGAATAAGACTGAATTTTGGAATGAAGTAAAAAGAAAAAAAAGGTGTAAAAAGGTATCAAGTGTTATAAATGGCCAGAGTGACAATTCTAATATAACCAAAGTATTTACAGAAAAATTTCTTTTAAGTCAACCTCCAAATAATCATAACGCCGAGCGAGATTTTGTAAATTATATTAAGCAAGCGTGGCCTGAAGGTAAGAAAATGCATTTAAAGATCTCGAGTCACACTATAAAAAAATTTGTTAATGCGTATTAAATCTGGTGAAGGTCATGATTTTATTCACACTATTCTTTTAGAGAATGCTTCTTGGTCATTTTTGGAAAATATTGCTCATTTTTTAAATACTTGTTTTATCCATTGCTATCTCCCTGGTGACTTACTGAAGGGTACTATTACACCTATTATAAAAGATAGCAGGAAAAATGTCACAGAGTCAGATAATTACAGACCCATTATGCAGTCCTCATGCCTTTTAAAATTATTTGAATTATTTATTTTAGATATCTTATCTGAAAAAGTTATTCTCAATTATAGACAATTCGTGTTTAAATCAGGGTCTTCAACCACATATACTTGTTTTATTCTTAAAGACATTATGAAGAAATACTCAAACTGTAAGAAAAGTGCTGTAGCTACTTTTATTGACCTAAGTAAAGCTTTCGATAGGGTAGACCATTTTATTTTAGGGAACAAATTATTAGAATTGTCACTACCAGTAGATGTAATATTAATTTTAATGCATTACCTAAGGAATCAGAAAGCGAACGTAAGATGGCAAGACTCTTATAGCAACTATGTTTATGTTGAGAAAGGTGTGAGGCAAGGTGGAATACTCTCACCCTTTCTATACAATTTATACATGGATAATATTATAAATGAAGTGGCTGGAACTAATGTAGGATGTAAATATGGGGATGTGAGATGCAATATATTAGCCTATGCTGATGATTTAGTCCTCCTGGCTGATTCTTTTCAAGATATGAACATATTATATAGTAAATTATGTTCTTGTATTGATCAACATTTACTCAAAATTAACAGAGATAAATCAAAATGCATGATATTTACTAACAATAATAATCAGCAGACGCAGAGCATTGAGCTGAACGGAGATACCCTGGAGGTGGTGAAGGCATTCAAATATTTGGGACACAATATTTTATATAATTTTAAAGACTCAGAGGACATTATTTTTAGAATAAATAATTTTCATGGATCTTTTAATAGTATTTTTAGAAATTTTAAACAGGTGAACAAAGATACAATGTTATTTCTTTTTAATTCTTATTGTCTACCTGATTATGGACTTCCCCTATGGAATCATGACAGTACTTTTAATTCTAATGGTTTTAAAGCTTTTTCAGTTGCTTTTAATAAATGCCTTAAACGTCTATGTGGCGTACCTCCCTACGCCAGCAGCCATATCACAGCAGCTCGATGCAAAAAATTGCTACTCAATCATCATACAGCATTAGTTCAAGCCAGATATTGTAAAAGAGTATTAAGGTCTCAAAATCCTATAATTAGGCATAATATTCCTATTATTAAAGAAGGTTTTATGGTTCAAAATGTGGTTAAACTGTTTAGAAAAACTTATAATGTAGATGTACTTGGAGAAAACCTAGATATTTTGAGAGCCAGAATTAAGTGGGTACAAGGACATGAGGACAGGAGAGGTCCATGTTTCTATTATGGGTTTTAGTTATAGAAGGATATATTGTCATATTGGGGTTTATAAAGTATTTATCATTCTTGTAGAGTGGTTTTGTAACAGTGATTTAAGCAACACTTGTTTTAGAAATTATTTATGTTTTTTAGAAATTTTTATTATGGAATGATTTCCATCTTCAGAATTGAGTTTTGAAAACATATATATGTTATATAATTTTATTTGATGTTTTTATCCTGACTATGTCAAGCTAATAGTGTAAACAGTTTGTACATATTAAATAATCTTGAATGTTTCATACATTCTAGTTTAACTTTTCTGTAATTTTTATTGGATTATGTAATATATGTGTTTTGTACTGTGTGCTGTATATATATATTGCGAAATAAAGGAATTGAATTGAATTGAACTACCACTAACTACTACTACTACTACTACTACTACCACGTACTACTACTACCACTACCACTACTACTACCACTACTAGTACCACAACCACTACCACTACTAGTACCACCACCACCACTACCACCACTAGTACCACCACCACCACTACCACCACTAGTACCACCACCACCACTAGTACCACCACCACCACTACCACTACTAGTACCACCACCACCACTACCACCACCACTACCACCACTAGTACCTCCTCCACCACCACTACTACTACTACTACTACTACTACTACTACCACTACCACTACTACTACTAATAATAGTAGTAGTAGTCGGAGCGAGCATAGAGCAGCGGAGGGCAACCTCCGCGTAAGAATGTCTGCATATTTATGTGGTAGTAGTAGTAGTAGTAGTAGTAGTAGTAGTGGTAGTAGTAGTAGTGGTGGTAGTAGTAGTAGTAGTTAGTAGTAGTAGTAGTAGTAGTAGTGGTAGTAGTAGTGGTAGTAGTAGTAGTTAGTGGTAGTAGTAGTAGTGGTAGTAGTAGTAGTGGTAGTAGTAGTGGTAGTAGAAGTACATGGTAGTAGTAGTAGTAGTAGTTAGTGGTAGTAGTAGTGGTAGTAGTACTAGTAGTAGTAGTAGTAGTTAGTGGTAGTAGTAGTGGTAGTAGTAGTAGTAGTAGTAGTAGTTAGTGGTAGTAGTACTAGCAGTAGTAGTAGTAGTGGTAGTAGTAGTAGTGGTAGTAGTAGTAGTGGTAGTAGTAGTAGTGGTAGTAGTAGTAGTAGTTAGTAGTAGTAGTAGTGGTAGTAGTACTAGTAGTAGTAGTAATAAGCAGCAAAAGACATGAAGGAAAATAATTAATCTAACGAAGGAAATCCTAGCTGAAAGACACGCACTAAACTCTCGTAATTGTGTGTGTGTGTGTGTGTGAAGGCAGGATCTTGGTCGGACCGAGCATAGAGCAGCTGAGGACAACCTCCTCGTAACAATGTCTGCATATTTATGAGTTTTTTTCATACTAGGGGCATTATATGTACTGTTTTTTGCTGCCAATCGCTTGCAAATATTATAGTTGTTCCCATTTAAAACACAAACTTTAAAAAAAAGAACTGTATACGATTTTAAAAATAGGCATATAAAATACATGTATATAGTAGGGTAGGATATGGCAGCATCTAGCAACTCAATCACCCACGCTATCAACACCTGGCAGCCCAACCACGCACGGGGACTCGGAAAAGTCTTCACTTCATTCTGCTACACCGCCACGCCCTATTGTTGCTCTTGCTCTTGGTGTTACAGGTACCCCGGGTGTTTATGTAACGTCGCTATTTTTACCCCCCTTACTTTACTGGAGGAACAAATAGCACGGCCTTTTACAATAAAAAAAAATGACACACCAGTGTATGATACTCTATCCTTATACTTGATCCACCTGGTCTGGAAAAAAAAAAGGACTGAGGACCGAACTTGCCTTGCGAATACCAAAGAAAAAAAAATCATACAAAGGCAAGTCCAGTTCCTCGTCAGTAAACGCTGCCACCACCAGACCACAGGTTGACCACAGGAACCAAGCTACCACACACTGGGTGGGTAACGTAGCTTGAACCCCAAGCACGAGCGTAAGCAACCCCGAACTACTCTAACGGGGGTTCGATCAAAGTCTTAAATCAAGTAAAAAATGTCTAAGTATGGACACAATCTATTAGTATTGTATACGGTAACGGAAAACTCCACTAATTATAATTTAATTTATTGTTCACATTCATTTTCATATAAAAAAAAATATATATATATACTCCCTAACTTTCAATCCCCCCTCCCTTAATCCTACTCCCGCTGCCCCTAGAACTGGAATAATTCCGAGTTTCGCTAGGGAACAGCACTAAACAAACAGATAATAATAAAAAAAACAATTTACTTATCCCCCCCCATAAATAATAATAAAAAAAAATACATACACACATATATATATAATAGTATATAAAAAAAATATGGCCGAAACAGTTGTGATAGTCTACACTTTCTAATTTTGCCAGCAATCTCAATTATTAAGTTCTCAGTAGGTACACCAGTAGTAGTAGTATTAATGCCTTGCTGGAATGTGCTATATGGCTGTTCCCAGGGAAGATGATACGAGAGTCTATTAATAATCACTATCAAATGTATAATAAATATTTACCTCAATATTAACACTTGAAGTCACTTTTGTAGCAGCTGTTTTAGTAGTTACCTGTTCCCAGGGAAGATGATACGAGAGTGACTGTGAATCCTTGCCACAATTCATTCTCGCCTCTCCCCCCCCAGTCCCAGCTCCTACACGGATACAAACTAGTTCCTCCTGCTACATTTTTCTATTATATTAAGTGTTCCTTCCTCCCTCATACATTCCTTAGTTACAACTAATGATTATTTAACATCCCTTAATACTCCAACCCATTATCTCTTATCCTCAGCCACATAGCATACAATTATTCCTAATATTGGTTACAAATATTGTTCCGCCAACGAAAACATCTCGTCCCTCTCTCGGGACTCCATCCCTCACTCAACTAATTTTCTAAGTAAGTTACCAGAAATAAATGCAGGTATTTATGGAGAGTGAAGCTAGTAATTATACATTAATTAAAAAAAACATCCTAAATAACATACATAATAAAATGGGGGTGTTACACACGTCTTCTCTTCCTTAGCTGGAACTTACAGTGAAAATTAATTTATATATATTTCCCTAACTCAATTCCCCTCCCCCTAATCTTAACATACACACCATTTGTCACTATCGCTATACCTTACTGAACAACATCAGACATTATTCCCCCTAATTTGTTGGTCAGTGTTGATAAACTGCCAACCTTACTTACAGTCCTTAGACTGCCTTTCTTTCCCGCAGGAAAGAACTTCTCTACCTAACACTACATAATACACATAATACATAATGAATATTAGTGACACCTCGTCCCAGTCAGACTCCTCTGTCAAGTCCATAACCCCGGGAGAACTTCAATAAGGTTCTACCGTCACTAAACCCATCCGCTATTGTCCCTAACAAGATCTGAGTATACTTACATTCAATACAATCATTCCTATTTTCATTCACTCCTCCATTCAAACCTCAGATCCCGCACGGTATGACAACCCGGAATGCAGTAAGTGATACAGGGGCCTTGACAAAGGTTCTGACTGTGTATTGGAAGAGCCCAATGGAAATGTAGGGTGTATACTCCCCACCATCCTTCTCTTCCCATTAAAACTAAGTGTCCTCCAACACCCACAATAAAAAAAAATAACAACTATGAGCTGGGTTCCTAGCTCGTACATTAATGTTGCCCTGTGTTGACTTCAGGTTATAGTAAAACATGACATTATCCAACGTAACTTTCCCACTTTTACCCTATTTTCTATTAATTTTCATTCACTGTTTTTCTAATTATTTATTTTTTCTGCCTCGGTTTTTACCTCGTTTTCTATATTTCCTCCAGAAATCTTCTTGGAGGACGTCGATGACGTGGAGGAAGTACAATATCCTCCTCATCATCATCTGGTTCATTATTTTCAATTAATTCCCCTAATTGTACTATAATATCACTGTGGCTCACATAGGGCTTAATCTTTTCTGCAGCCCTCTGGATGTTTTTCCCTGTAAATGGGTCCTCTAAAATATATATCAAACCATCTCTTATTATTTCTGCCACCTTATATGGTCCTTTCCATGTTTGGTTCAATTTGGCACAGGTACCCGGTATTATTGTTTCCTGTTTTACCAACACTAATGTTCCTAGTTCTACTTTTTCATTTTTCCTATTTCTATTGGCAAATGCCCGATACCTCCTGAGAGATACAGTACTGGCTTCTTGTATTAGCCGCTTTAGTCTCCCAGCGTCGTTGTGGTCAGACGTGATGGTCGGTAGTGGTGCTGTGATGTTGCGTGGTGGATGCCTTCCAAAGAATGCGACATACGGCGTCACCCTGGTACTGCTGTGGACGGCTGCATTCATCACTTTTTGACACTCGGCCAGCAGGTTAGGCCAACGTTGTGGATAGCCCTCGCACAACTGGGCCAACACCGTCTTCAGGGTCCGGTGCATCCTCTCAATCATCCCGTTAGCCTGTGGATGATACGGCGTGGAGAAAAGCAGCTCCACCCCATGCTGGTCTGCCCAGGTCCGCATCTCGTGGCCAGTAAACTCCTTGGCGTTGTCACACAGCACCGATCTAGGTCCGCCAAAGTCTGTAACAAACTGGGTGAGCCTAGCAACAATTCCCTTGGCATGCTTACTTTTTAGTGGGTAAAACTTGGTGTACCTTGAGAAATGGTCTATGATGGTTAGAATATATCTGTTTCCATCTGCTCCAGAAGTCATATCAGTGAGGTCTATGGCAATTCTTTCTAAGGGTTCTATTATGGGTGGTAATTCTTTATATTGTTGGGAAAGACCCTTAGTGTATTTGAATTGCTGGCAATTAAGGCATTTCTTTATATATGTCATCACATCAGATCTTAATGTTGGCCAATAATACAATTCTTCAGCTTTCTTAATAGTTTTTAATTGTCCAAAGTGTCCTGACTGATCATGGGCAATTTCTAGCGCTGTTCTAATTAATGTCTTAGGGACTACCACAGTATAAAAATAGCTGTCATCTACATAAGTCTTTACAAAATATAATATTCCTTCATTCAGCTCGAATTGGTCTAAAGTGGCACGGGCTATTTTCCGCCTGGGCACTTGACCTCCCTCAAAATATTCAATTAATTCTCTCCAGGTGTCATCCTGTCTTTGAGCTTGCTTAAAGGTTTCCTGAGTTAACCCCAACCATGTAAATACTGGTGGTCGTGAGATTACCCGCACTGGCCTAGATAGTTGGTCAGCCACGACATTATCCTTTCCTTTCACATATTTAATTTGATAATTGTATTCCCTCATTTCTAGCATCCATCTGGTAACCCTTGGTGACTTAGTTCTACGTCTAAAAATACTGGTTAGTGGCTGATGGTCTGTTTGAATTGTGAATGTTGTTCCCCACAAATAATGATGATAATGGCGACAAGCCAAGACCACTGCCATTGCCTCTTTGTCGGTGACACTATACCTCTTCTCACATGCATTAAGTTTTTTCGAGAAGTAACCCAATGGTCGGACTGTCTCATCTACTTGTACTTGATGCAAGATCCCTCCTACATACTCCTCACTAGCGTCTGTGACTAGCACTAGTGGTAACTCGGGTTGGTATTTGACTAGGATTGGAGGTGTAATTAATTTCTCCTTTAATTTCTCAAAGGCTTCTTGACATCTTTTATCCCATTTGAACACAGTGCTAGCTCTTGTAAGATTTGTTAATGGTGTGGCAATCTTTGAAAAGTTTGGCACAAAGCTACGGTAAAATCCACACATACCGATGAAACGCCTCACTTCCTTTACATTTCTGGGTGGTACTTGCTGACTTATTGCCTCCAAATTTTTAGGATCTGGCAAACTACCATTTTTGGATACCTTCTGTCCCAGAAACTTTACTTCTTTTTTCACAAAATCACACTTGGATAAATTTAACTTTATCCCCTGTTCACTGAATAATTGAAATAGTATTTTAAGGCGCTGCATTAAGATAGAAAAATCATCAGCCCATATGATCACATCATCCAAGTAATTTTTCACCCAACCCTCACGTAACAAAGGCAATAATAACTGAGCCATTTTCCTTGAAAATATGGCTGGTGCACAACTTAAACCAAAAGGTAGCCTTCGAAACCGGTACAATGATACTCCATCTGTGAAAGTGGTTAAGTTCCGACTTTTTTCATTCAGCTCTATCTGGAAGTACGCATCTTTCAAATCTAAGGTTATATAAAATTGATGTCCTGCTGCATGTCCTACTAAATCATCTAACCTAGGTAATGGAAACACATCTACCGTTAAATGCTGATTAACCCGTCTGAAGTCCAGACACATTCTTTTGGTTCCATCTGGTTTATTTACTAACACTATTGGTGACAACCATGCTGCACTAGAGGGTTCGATCACTCCTCTTTCTTCCATTTCACTTAACATCTTACCAATGGTTTCCTTTGCATGTTCGGGATAACGATACATCGGGGATCTACATGGGTTCTGATTTGCGACCTCTATGTTGGCGGGTTCTCCTTCAATTTTCCCCAATTCTTTATCCCCTAGCATAAACAATTTATCATGTGTTAGGACCACTTGTGTTAGCTGTCTTCTCTGTTCATCATCCAGATGTTTCCAATTCTGTTGGTTAATTAAAAGTTGTAATCTTTCCTGTCTAGTCCCTTGTTCCGTTACTGTATCCTGATGTGGCATTAATTCATTCTTTATTGTTATCATATTTATTGGGGCCTTAAGCTCTACATTTATTAAAGAGTCATCCTCAATAAGTGCTACTATGGTATTTTTCTTGATCATTTTAGATATTTTGGTGGTGTTATCTAGGGTAATGGGAATAGTTCCTTCCGCATCTACCATTACTAACAGGGGAGTAGTTTGTGATGAACTATTTCTGTGGGGCCTAATCAGTAGGGTGGTACCGGGTGTCTCACTCACTTCCACACGTATGACCTTGGCTTGGTGTGGTTCCATATTTACATTACTCTTTACATGCACTTTCCGTCTACTACTATCCATAATTTGAGCCTTGGTATGATCCCTTATTTGTTGAATGGTTCGTCGTCATAACTGTATATGACTCACCTGATATGGTGCACCTCCCCAAATCATTTCCTTATCCTTACAATTCAAAGTCAAGTTTGCCTTGCTAATTATCTCACAACCCAACAAAATTTCTCTATCCAAATATAAATCTGGTACTACCGTTACCCACTGACTACATACTCCTTGATCTCCTACATTAACTTCTATTTTCACCATACCCAACACTTTAAGCAGCTTTCCCGTAATTCCTACAGGATTAGTTCTACCCTTGGTCGTATCTATCTGTAACCCTAGCCGCTTAACCGCACTTCTTTTTATCAAGGTTATGACACTACCTGTGTCAATAATAGCTGCACACACCTTTCCATTCACTATAATATTTATCACTGGTGATAATTCCTCCTTTGGTTTTGTTAGGTTCCTGGCTTGATGGTAATAATTAGTATAACCTGTATTATTATTAAGACCTGGCCTATACTGAGCCTTCCCAGGACATGCGGGACTAGTGCTCCAACAACCAGCACGTAAACAATTAAAAAAAATTCCCTTCTCGGGTTTACTCCAGCAATTTTGCAAGACATGAGTGGTCGTTTTACAGTAAGAACAATACCTAGAAGTTTGAGGTTTATTTTCATATGATATCTTTTCCACCTTCGATGCTAACTTTTCTACCATTTTTGTTAAATTATATATTTCACTTTATTCCTTCTTTTCTACTTTAGTTTTGTTATTAACTTCAGCCATTTGTATGTCTACCCCTGACAACATATTCGCTGGTTCAAGTCTCTGTATCAATAATAATCTCTCGTGTTTCACTCTTACAAGGAAATCTTTTAGGGGAATTTGATCGTCCACAAAAGATTCCAATCTTTCCCTACTGATTCTTGGGAAACCTTGTAGCAACTTCCTTTTTATTATTCTGTCCCTTGAGGGTAGTTGTTGCTCTTGGAACTGTCCCTGTATTGCTGCATAGTGACACTTGTATTGGTGGGCAAATGTTTGTGGGTTTTCATTCCATTCATACTTAAATTCATCACCCTGATGCCATGCCTGGTCAAAGTTTAACTCAACCCTAAATTCTCTCGTGAAATATTCCCTTAACTCCCACCATGTTAATATCTCCCCCAGTTTCTGGGCCATGTGTATTAAGACAGCCAGCTCCTTATCTACTCGAGACTTTGCTACTTCTACACGAGTGCATGAATCGTCTGTGCACCTTTCCACTGCTTCAAAGAACATTTGTAGCCTAGCCGAGGAATCTAAACTCTGCAATGTATCTAACTCAAGTTTTGGAATATCTCGGGGCTTAACCAAGTTTGTATTAACACTTTTTGCAGGGTTTGTTACATTAGGATTATAGGTGACATTTGATAATGGAGGTTGTAATACTGGGTTTGCATTTGTGCCATATGTTACGGGTGGTTGATAAAAGTGTGTGGCAGGCAGGGAAAATTGAGTATCTATTCGAGAAGGTATAGTGGACCACTGTGAACGTGAAGCTTGTTCGGGTCTCCTCAATAATGGTGAGGATGGAGGTGTAACTTCCCTCTCTCTGACACGAACAAACTGCGTCTCTCCCGACCTTTCTAACTCACTCACACGTTTCGTTAAGTTATCAAATTGTTCCCCTATGTTTTTCAACTTATCTAAGTCTTGTACCTTCATCGCAATTTTAGTCATTTGTTCGGTTATTAACTTCAATTCGCGCATTTCGAATCTTACCTCCCCATCTGAATCCGTATCAGCTGTTTCCATTTCTCTAACATTAACCACCACTTCATTCATTTCTGACGCTTCCGCCATGACTTTCACTCTCACGCCACTGCGTGTTAGCATTCTACTTGTTATAGCCTGTATTTTCCTTTACCCCTCTTATGTTAATTTACTACCTGAGCTCCGTCAACCGTCAGTTCTCGAGGAACTTGACTGTGTCCTACTATTCCTACCTTAAACATTAGACCCAATTCCACGGATCTCCGTTAAAGCAATTTCTCTGGGTCTGATTTATCCCACTTAAGCTACCACCAATGTAACGTCGCTATTTTTATCCCCCTTACTTTACAGGAGGAGGAACAAATAAAAATAAATGACACACCAGTGTATGATACTCTATCCTTATACTTAATCCACCTGGTCTGGGAAAAAAAAAGGACTGAGGACCGAACTTGCCTTGCGAATACCAAAGAAAAAAAAATCATACAAAGGCAAGTCCAGTTCCTCGCCAGTAAACGCTGCCACCACCCAGACCACAGGTTGACCACAGGAACCAAGCTACCACACACTGGGTGGGTAACGTAGCTTGAACCCCAGGCACGTGCGTAAGCAACCCAGAATTACTCTAACGGGGGTTCGATCAATGTCTTAAATCAAGTAAAAAATGTCTAAGTATGGACACAGTCTATTAGTATTGTATACGGTAACGGAAAACTCCACTAATTATAATTTAATTTATTGTTCACATTCATTTTCATATAAAAAAAAAATATATATATATACTCCCTAACTTTCAATCCCCCCTCCCTTAACCCTACTCCCGCTGCCCCTAGAACTGGAATAATTCCGAGTTTCGCTAGGGAACAGCACTAAACAAACAGATAATAATAAAAAAAACAATTTACTTATCCCCCCATCAATAATAATAAAAAAAAATACATACACACATATATATAATAGTATATAAAAAAAATATGGCCGAAACAGTTGTGATAGTCTACACTTTCTAATTTTGCCAGCAATCTCAATTATTAAGTTCTCAGTAGGTACACCAGTATTATTATTATTAATGCCTTGCCGGAATGTGCTATATGGCTGTTCCCAGGGAAGATGATACGAGAGTCTATTAATAATCACTATCAAATGTATAATAAATATTTACCTCAATATTAACACTTGAAGTCACTTTTGTAGCAGCTGTTTTAGTAGTTACCTGTTCCCAGGGAAGATGATATGAGAGTGACTATGAATCCTTGCCACAATTCATTCTCGCCTCTCCCTCCCCAGTCCCAGCTCCTACACGGATACAAACTAGTTCCCCCTGCTACATTTTTCTATTATATTAAGTGTTCCTTCCTCCCTGATACATTCCTTAGTTACAACTAATGATTATTTAACATCCCTTAATACTCCAACCCACTATCTCTTATCCTCAGCCACATACCATACAATTATTCCTAATATTGGTTACAAATATTGTTCCGCCAACGAAAACATCTCGTCCCTCTCTCGGGACTCCATCCCTCACTCAACTAATTTTCTAAGTAAGTTACCAGAAATAAATGCAGGTATTTATGGAGATTGAAGCTAGTAATTATACATTAATTAAAAAAAAACATCCTAAATAACATGCATAATAAAATGGGGGTGTTACATTTATCCCAGGGCTGGCCTTTGTATCGGCAGCTTCCTGTGAATAGAAATCGAAAAAAAAACCAATACCACGCATATGTATTCACTTTCTACATCTTGCATACCACAATAAATACAATACCACGCATATCTATTCACTTTCTACATCTTGCATACCACAATAAATACAATACCACGCATATCTATTCACTTTCTACATCTTGCATACCACAATAAATACAATACCACGCATATCTATTCACTTTCTACATCTTGCATACCACATTTTCTCCAAGAATTATTTCACAGCACCAATCATGCATTTCATCTGTGCTCTGCTCACACAAACCTAACAGTAATATCATCCATTCTCTTCCCTATTAATTCCATTCCATCACATTCCATTTCAGTCAAGATTATTTCCTTTCCTATCCTCACCTGCTTATATCATGTAAATCATTTTTTTCTTAATTTGTTTAATCATAAATTTTTGTTTCTTCTAATGAATCAGTACAATAATCGTACGAAAATACAGAATTATCCTACAAAACGTACGATAAATGAGTAGTCCTATCGTACAGTACATCGTGCCAAGGGTGAAATGATTGCATGAATTAGTTCATTTGTCGCGGCTTTAGCCGCTAAAATTGTATTTATTGGTTGGTGGAACCAGCACAGCTAAATTGCTATAGAACCTGTTCCTTTCTAGCCTAGGACCTCTAAGGGCTAAAACAGGGCCTAGAAAGGTCATTTCCGTGAAGATCATTAGATTAAATTTCAAATCTAGCGCCGTGCTGATGTGAGAGCCACCTGGTGGTAGCCCAGTGTACTACTGCAGCCATCTTAATTCCCTTCCCCAGCTGTCTCCCTCACTCCCATGACAATCGAACAGACTGGAGGGGATCCATATTGGGAGGTGGGTGGGACCCTAGAGCTGTGCTGGTTCCACCAACCAATAAATACAATTTTAGCGGATAAAGCCGCGACAAATGAACTATTATTGGTAGCGTGGAACCAGCACAGCTAAATTGCTATGCATGCGAATTGGTAGGTGGGAGGCCCATGGGATCCCATCCAAACCTTTAAGAGACCAGCCGGGGAGGCCGATTGTCTGTAGGTAACGCCCGGTACCAGTGGAACTAGACATAGCACAAAAAGCGTAGATTTAGGAGTTTTAATTGCGAAGCAGTCAGAGGTGACAATAAACACAGTGATTTAACACAAGATTTAAATAAACCCCATCCAGAAACATCCATATAACCCTCATAAAAGGAAAATGTATCTATCAAATATTAATACAATAAATATTGGCAATATTCCATGACAAGCTATCCCAAATATTGATAATTGGCAGACTATGTGCATGAAATATTTTCACAATAAATATTGCCAAACATAGACCAAACATCCTCATAATACACAGATGGTATGCCTCAAATATTTATACACTAAATATTGGGTACAATAAATATTGGCAATATTCCGTATTTGCCAGACTGTATGTTTCAAATATGTACACCATAAATATTGGCAATACACAGACTAAACATCACCATAATATCCAGATTGTATGCTTTAATTATTTACCTAATAAATACTGGCAATACATCTAGACAAACTGTCACCATAATACCCAAACTGTATGCCTCAACTATTTACATAATAAATACTGGCAATACACAGACAAATGTCACCATAATGCCCAGATTGTATGCCTCAACTATTTACATAATAAATAATGGCAATACACAGACAAAATGTCACCATAATACCCAGACTGTATGCCTCCAATATTCACAAAATAAATATTGGCAATACACAGACAAAATGTCATCATAATACCCAGATTGTATGCCTCAACTATTTACATAATAAATAATGGCAATACACAGACAAAATGTCACCATAATACCCAGATTGTATGCCCTAACTATTTACATAAATATTGGCAATACACAGACAAAATGTCACCATACTATCCAAACTGTATGACACAAATGTTTATCCAATAAAATTTGGTAATATACAGTACAGAGAAAACAGTCAACATGATATCCAGACTGTATGCACCAAATATTTATACAATAAATATTGGCAATATACAGAGAAAACAGTAAATGTAATACCCAGACTGAATGTACCACCCATTTATACTCTAAAATTTGGTAATACCCAACGATAAATAATTGCAGGAGGTATGCACAAAATAAATTCAGCAATAAAATTTAAATTGTGTACCAAGTTGACTTTGGGGCCCTGGTCCTGACCTGGTCTCTACCTCTCGGTCAGCCTTCTCTCCCCCCCCCCCCTTTTTCCGACCCCTTCCCTCAAGATGGGATGGGGAATAAGGAAGTGGTAATGTTCACATGGTGATACACGGGACGTGTGTGACCGAGAGGAAGAGGTACCTGTTCCTGAAGAAAGGACGATGATGCTCAGCCTCCTATGTCCCGCACCCTTTCCACAGTGCGTTCTTAGGGCGGCGAGGAAGGTGGCCCTACCTCCTATGCTGTGGTCTCTTGGGGCATGCCTGGGGTCCGCCTTCTTGCTCACTCGGCATAGTACGCGAGTGAAGAACCTGGGAGAGAGAGGGATCCCCGACCCCAGAGTCATAGAAGGTGTTCGGAGAGGCCTCTCTCTTGCACTGCGTGTAGCTCTGGAATGCATGGATTGGGCAGAGCAGGTGGAATCCTCCTCTTTGGAACGAAGGGATCCTGAGGTGGCCTATTAGGTCATCTGTCTACTCACTATTAGCCAAGAAGGTGGGTGATGGGGCCACTGTCAGGGCCGCGAAACTGGGCTTGACACATTCGCAAGTGGGCCAGGGTTTCCAACTATGAAGCTCTGTAGCCTGTGGCCAGTGCAAGCAGTAAGCCATTCAACTGGCTTTCTCCCATGAGGAATCCCACAAAGGTCTTAAGACAGGATATAGTGATCAGACCAGGCCTGAAAACGTGCCCAGTGTGGCACCGTGTCTGCACAGATCCCCATCCTGATTAGTGAAACTAACTCCAACACTTGGGGTACAGGTGCCACCTCACTTAAATTCCCATGAACCTTGACAAGGTGACCATCCAGTTGTTATCCCAACCTGGGACGACTTGTAGACAACTGCAGACCTCTTGGCGGGCAAACCTTTCACTGCTGTGAGATTTTCCATGTCGAAGACTGACGTCAGATCCGTAAGTTATTGCCTGGTACCAGCTCTGGAACTGTGAATAGGAGGGACAAGAAGACCCCTTCTGTCATTGGCTCCACAACACCACTCTCCAGCATTTCCAACAAGTGCAGGATGACCAAGGGTAACATCTTGTGTGATGCAGTATGATGGCACATGGGCTGGAAAAGAAAAAACACATAAGAAACTAGTCGGTGGTCCTTATTTTCTTGAAGAGCAGAGAAAAGAAATACGGGTGGATGCAGGAGGATACAGTTTAAATCATGAAACACGACCCAACAGGAAAACAATAAAAGTTCTTACCAAAACTGCGACCTAGGGTTAGGTAGAGCTTTGAAGAATTCCCCACGCTCCCCCAACCGTGGGCTAGTTAGGACCCAGACCAGTCCCGGAAGGAATCCCTGTCTGGCGTTTCAGGCAAGCTGGTTCCTCAGAGAGCTGAAAACCTGTGAGTTTGAGCCTCAGGGTGTGAGGCTTCTGTCCCTGCTGCCTCCCACAAAAGAGCTTGCTGGAAAAAGTATTCAAAAATTAGCATTAAGATACATTTAGCTGGATATAATTCTATCATCCAACTACAACGGTATTCAACCTTTGCCGCAAGAATATATTTCAGCTGGGTATACGACTATTCGCATATTGCAAAGGTATTCAGCATTAGCAATAAGAATATCTCTAACTGTTTACATGTCGATCAGCTTATTGCAAAGGTAATCAATATTTGTAGTAGGACTATATGTAGCTGGTTACATGTCTGTCAGCATATTGCAAATGTATTCTACATTTGCATGAAGAATATATTTAGCTGGGTAAATGACTATCAGCATATTGCCAAGGTATTCAACATTTGCATCAAGAATCAGACTTAGCTGGTTACATGTCTATCAGTATATTGCAAAGGTGTTCCACATTTGCACGAAGAAAATATTTAGTTGGGTAAATGACTATCAGCATATTGCAATGGTATTCAACATTTGCATTAAGAATATATTTAGCTGGGTATATGTCTAACAGCATATTAGGAATATACTTAGATATTGCGTATGGAACCTTACTTGTTGTGGAACCTTGTGCCACTGCGACGTTGTGGAAGATCGAGGACAGGCAGAACTCTGCCTGGCTGGATGTGGCGGGCATCTAGGATGAGCGTATGGAGGCCTGGCCGACTGCAACAAACGGGACCTACAAACAAACAGAACCATGAGTACTTGGAGTAGCCAACAGGAAACAAGGTTAATTAAAAACCTGGAGAAACAGCTACAGTACTTACCTAGGGGCAGACTGTGTTGGTAACTGAATGACAGCCAGGCCATGTCTGGAACCAACCTCGCCACTGCCTGACGAGCCACCAGTCTAGCCTTAGTGAAGTACCCTGTTAGATCCTTCATAATAAAGGGCACTTTTGCTGCCGTTGCCATCATCGACGTCAGAACATACTGTAAAGAACGAGGTAAAAAGGGAAACACAGGATAAACAACAGAATGTTGAGACGAACCCGTACCCAGGGATAACCCAATAAGTGGAAGAAAACATAAATTACATTGGGTACTCACACCAGTTCCTCCCTGGAGAATCCATGGAATGATGTGGTGAGCCTCCTCAATAGTCCCTTAAAAGGAGATAAAATCACAGCCCTGACCAAAAACCTATGTACCAGTTCTAGCCTTGCGTAAGATCCGGATGCGCAGAGTTCGGCATCATGCTCCCAAAAGCTGGTATGGAACTGGTGGTTACCTGTCGGACCTCCAGATACACTCCTGGAGTCCAGTGGAAGCCTGGTTCGACCACAGGAGGATTGTGTTTTCCTGGCTGCGATTGACTTCTGCTGGTCCTGGGCCTTCAGAAGAAATGCCTGGATGTCGAGAGCAGAGTCGCCCTTCTCCACAGAGAAGAAGATGTTGGAGGACAGAAAAACCTGTCTGGTAATCCCCCCCAAAAGAGGAGCCCAACAAGTCAGACTAGGTGGAAGGAGAGTAGCGTCGAGCACAAGTCCTCTTGGCTGAGCCGAATCTTCTCCTGGATTCTCTCTTCCTACCATGAGACCGACTCCTGTAGTGTCCACTGGTGGAAAAGTAGTCATTAAACTGACTAGTCCCGGGCACCGTAGAGGTAACCACAGGAGGTACAGAAACATGCTGATTATTTCTTGATGGTGGTGGAAGACCTCGAAAAAGAAGTCTGAACCGTCCCAGGAAGGAGCCTCCTTCTCAGGGAGAGGCTGGGGTTAAACCCCTAGCAATTTCGAGACATGAGGATGGCGAAATGTAATGGCTCTAGCCCAGAGCCAAGAGCTGGATCCGCCCAAGCCCAAACAGAGCAGTCCCATTTGCTCGCCTCCTTCGCCCTCGTCCAAATGGCATGGAAAAAGCAACAAGGGAGCGTAGAGCGAGACTCCGGTGAGGCTGCTCAACCCAGTTCCATCCGAGGGCAACACACAGTGCAGATCAAGGTGGTCGTCAGGAGCAACTTGACGAACCAGCTGGACAGAGCATACAAGGCACGGGTAGAGTTTGGCCGCACATTCTTAAAGCTGGTAGGGAACCTGTGGTTCCATGCTGGATCTTCAGTAACCCCCCCGGAGGTTAATGGGAGCCTGGAAGATGACACGATGACCACGGGCACAAAACCTCTTGACCGAGCTTTATCCTCTCCTGGATCCCTTCTTCAGATCACAGGAACGACTCAACGAGCATCCCCTGGCTGGAAGGTAGTCCTTAACCTGGCTAGTCCCGGGTACCGTTGAGGTAACTTGCAGTAAGTAGCGAAACAGGCCGACTATTCCCTGATATAGATGGAACACCTTGAACAGGGACGTTTGAGCTATCACAGGTAGGAGCGTCCTGTTCAGGGAGAGGCTGGGGTTCAACCCCTAGCGATTCCGAGATACAGGAGTATAGTTTGGCCAAGCCGGATCCTTTCATGGATCCCTTCTTCCTAACATGGGAACTACTCCTAGAGCATTCCCATGTAGGAAGGTATTCCTTAACCTGGCTAGTCCCGGGCACCAGTGAGGTTACCACAGGCGGTAGCGAGACAGGCTGACTATTCCCTGATGGAGGTGAAAAACCTCGAAAAAGGGTAGTCTGAGCCGTCTCAGGAAGGAGCCTCCTGCTCAGGGAGAGGCTGGGTTTCAAACCCTAGCAACTCCGAGAGACAGGAGGATGGCTAACTGGAACGGATCGGGCCAAGAGCAGAGCCTAGAGCCGGATCCGCCCAAGCCAAGGAAGAGCCGTCACGCTCTCGCATCCTCTTCCTCGTCCTCGCCGCCCGAAAGAAGGAAGTGTAGATCTGGAAATCGGCGAGGCAGCTCGACACAGTTCCACCCGAGGACGACACACACTGCAGGTCAAGATGAAGAAACCCTCACGAGGGCCACCAGGAGCTTGGGTAGAGAAGTGGATGTGACCATCGGGAGCAATCCTGACGGTGGGTAGACTGTGGGCGAAGCAAGACAGGTGGAAACGGATTGTCAGGTGCAGTGTAAGTGCTAGGCTTGAAAAAAACATGTAAAAGTGCAAGTCTATCTGCAAAGTTTCAAAAAGAAGATGAAAATAACTTGCAGTGTAAGAACTGGAAAAACAATCTAGTTCAGTATCTTTTGATAGGAGTCACTGTTTGACCCCCCTAAAAAAGGCTATACATACTGTATATAAAATATACAGTATAGGTATTACTAAAATATTCTAATAAGCCAAAGAGGCAAAGATGCTATAAAGGTACGTGTCCACTTGAGAGCTGAGAGTGAAATAAATGTCGAGAGTTGGTAAAAAGTAAATGGACACAGACTGGAGAGTACTCTCGGAGAGTTCTGCGATTTATGTCGGAGAGTGATTCGTGACACTAGTGGACACAGCTCTCCCACTATCCTGAGAGTACTCTCAGGCACTTTCAGTGTGTTGATATAGCTGAGAGTGAAAGGGCGGAAGTTAAATAGTGTAAATACAAGATACAACAACAAAAATAAAACATAATAATAATAAGTATAATATTTAATAATAATAATAATAATAAGCATATACAGCTGTCTTCAAAAACAAGTTTTCCAAAAAAATATTAATGTAAATATGATTATAATTTCAAAATATTGATTATTATGGATATTTCAGTGGTTTTCAAAAATATAATAATATTGTAAATAGATTATCACAAATATACTTTAATGTTTAGTAAAAGTTGACGTCAAAAGTTTGGTTTGGTTTAATTTCATATTCCATAAAATATATATATTATGTCACACACACACACACACACACACACTGAATTCACTTGAGACTCTTTACTCTCGGCGACTTGCTCTGTCTGTGTGTTCAGTGGACACGCTTCTGAGAGTTCTCGCGGACATTTTATCTCAGCGACTCTCGAGAGTGATATAGTTCTCTCAGGTGGACACGCTCTTTGTGAGTTCTCTCGACATTTTTTTCTCTCTCAGCTCTCAAGTGGACCCGTACCTTAAGATTAGTATAAATTGTATGTTATTGGTTGGAGGAACCCTCCACCAAAACACAGAACACTGTAAGCCAAGACTAAAATGGCTGCCCATGACCCGTACATCAAAACAAATGTAACAGCACTTAAATTACTATTAAATGTTTCAAAAGAACACAGGCCCTGACGCTGAATGCTAGGAAGAAGCCCAAAGGCCACCAGAGGAAAATGAACACTTAGCAACCAACAAACAGTTGCCCAATTCCCTCTAAAAGAAAACACACCAATGGCCCACAAATACCCACTTTGACTGAGCAAAGAAAGAAAAAATCATCTTAACTCAGACCAGAAGAAAAAAAAAATAATAAACACCAAAAAGGCGATAAAACCAAACCTAAAGTTGGGTAACAGTTGGGTAATAAACGAAAGAATTACAAAAACACTGGTAGAATACCTAGGTTAGTTCCCGGAGTCTGCCCAGGTTAGGTCCCGGTAGACTGAAGAAGACCAGGTAAGGTTAGGTCCAGCTAAAAAAATTTCCCCTTAAAACATGCCCATGGGAAAGGGGCAATTGCTGAGGAAAAGCCCCAAAAAGCAACAAGACCAAAATGGTCTAAATAAGCTGGCAAAAATAATATTAGAAAAAACCAAGAAACGAAAATTCTTTCAATATTAACCAAAAAGAAAGCCGAAAAATCACACTTTCTACCTGCTATAAATCCTCAAAATTCGTGGCCAACAGAATCAAGTAAAACTAACCTTTACACCAATGAAGAAAAGATTAGCACAAGTAAATGTTCAATAAGTACCCAAAAACAAAACACCGGTGTGGGCAAAGTTGCCCAAACATGGCTGTACTAAGGACTTGAAGTGACCACACACACTGTACACACAGCTAAAAACAAACTAAGGTAGAGGGGCTTGTGATAAAGGAAGGCAGATCAGCTGCTCAGCAGAAGGCTGTGAAAACACCAACAAATGACCCAGGAAGGGAAAAGAGTGGCCATAACACACCAGCCAAAAGTAAACAAACTGAAAGTTCAACTTACATTGTCCAGAAGAACCATCACCTCTGCCAAACAGTTAAGTCACGAACACCATACCTTAATAAAACACAAGCAGGAACTCAGCAGACACTATACCAAACTGCAATGAAATGAAGAAGTGGAGATGTTGTCCTGATGAGTTCCGCAAAAAGAGTGAGGGAGACAGCTGGGGAAGGGAATTAAGATGGCTGCAGTAGTACACTGGGCTACCACCAGGTGGCTCTCACATCAGCACGGCGCTAGATTTGAAATTTAATCTAATGATCTTCACGGAAATGACCTTTCTAGGCCCTGTTTTAGCCCTTAGAGGTTCTAGGCTAGAAAGGAACAGGTTCTATAGCAATTTAGCTGTGCTGGTTCCACGCTACCAATAAACGATAATTATCGTACTAATGGCAACCCTGCAGAAGGGGCTATTTGGTACCATTTTACCCTAGGATTTCGGGCAGAATTTGGTGTATTTTGTATGATTTTACCCTAGTTACCATAGACCCATATTCAAGAACATTCATGGTGCATACGATGGTGTAGTACCGGTACGATGGCTCCATAGACAAACAACTAGACAGAGAACCATCGTACGGGTACCACACCATCGAATACACCACCAATGTTCTTGAATAGGGTCCACAAATATAGCCACTTACAAATCCATCAATTTTCCTACCATAGTGATTTTCCCCTAAGAGATGGCAACACTGACAACAACAACACCCCTCCTCCATGCGGTGGTGCCAGATCTACCATTAAGGGCTTGGGGAATAAGGGACATGTTTGGGGGGCTTAGGGGGGTGCAGGAGTAGGGGATAGGCTTGGGGGCGCAGGTGTAGTGGATAGGCTTCGGGGGGGGATAGGGGGACAGGCTTGGGGGGGGGGGGGAATAGGGCGACAGGCTTGGAGGGGGGATGCATATTCCCGTTCTGTGACCCATTCTAGTAGCTTCAGCCCCGCCTCCTCCTTCTCGTGGCCTTTCAGTCAATCACACAGCAGTGCGCCATATCGGATGCCAGCTGTACAATAATAAAAGAGAGTGCCAACCAACATGATTTGTTTACATTGTCAGCTATTTTTCCCTCTACCAAAGTTCCAAGTTTCCAACAGAACTCTAATAACAAAAACCACCACCACTACCACTATCATCAACAACCACTACTACCAACAACAACAACCACTACTACCACAACCATCACTAACACTACCACCACCACCAACAACAACCACTACCACCACCACCACTCTCTTTTATTATTGTACAGCTGGCATCCGATATGAACCGCTGCTGTGTGATTGGCTGAAAGGCCACAAGAAGGAGGAGGCGGGGCTGAAGCTACTAGAATGGGTCACAGAATGGGAATATGCCGCCCGTCCAACCCCATCATAAATTGGAAAATACGGACGTTAAACGAAAATGATGATGATGATCTCAAATGACATAAACATACAAATACATGGTCGTGAATCTACATGTTGAGCTGTACACTCATAGCTATAGCTAATAAAGTGTATTGGAATGTAACAACCATGCATTGTTTCCATACATTTATTACCTTGGATCAACTTTCATTAAGGATAATGATATTGCAAATTTCTTGGTAAAGTACTTAACATTTAATACAATGGGATTTGTCACACATCTATCTATCTGACGCCTCGTTCCCTTTGGGAACTCCCCCCAAGGGGATGGCCACGGCAGAAGAGTCTCCAGTCTTCCCTGTTCCAATACTCCCTCCTTACTTGGTCCAGCCCTCCCCTCCCCCTCATGTTACTCTCCTTTACATACTCTTCCACTCTGTTCCAACACTCCCTCCTTACTTGTTCACTCTTACTTGTTCTATCTATCTATAGCTCTCTCTCACACACACACACACTGTTCCTTTTATTACACCAAGTTTCACTTCACATAGACTTGGACAGCCTGGGATGGATTCTACATAGTTCTTTAGGTTGGTTTTCATTAGGACTGTCACTTCACATAGACTTGGGACAGCCTGGGATGGGTTCTACATAGTTCTTTAAGTTGGTTTTCATTAGGACTGTCACTTCACATAGACTTAGACAGCCTGGGAAGGATTCTACATAGTTCTTTAGGACTGTCGCTCCCACCACAACTGGAATGATCTCGTTATCTACTCGTGGGTTGGATGGTTGGGAAGGAAGGATGGAAGGAAGGAATTACAGTAGCCTAGCTGTGTGTTTAAGTATGTGTCTCTTTAGATTACCCTTTGTCAAAAACTTTTTACCACATTCTTCACATTCAAAGTTCTTCTCTCCTAAGTGTATAAGTATGTGTGTCTTAAGGTCACTCTTTATCCGAAACTTTTTACCACATACTTCACATTCAAAGTTTTTCACTCCTGTGTGTATAAGTATGTGTTTCTTAACCCCTGCTGTCCGGGAAGGGTAGACCTTGCCTCCACGTTTCTACCCTGCCGCTAGCGTCAAAATTCCTCGATTTGCCCTATATTCACAACGCTCACACTCTTAACCTATATAGTGTACTGACTTCAAAATTGTTCCATCATTACCTTCAACTCTTCCTCTTTCCAATGGTACCATCGGGAGGGCTGTACGATGAATAGTTGTGGAGATAGGGCGAGTTGAAGTGAACCATGTTTGTGCGCGAGACAGCGGTGTGTCCGTGTGTATGCGTGAGAGCGGTGTGACTACGGCATGACGAGTTCAGTTTCCCGCCCAAGTCTGTTGTCAACTCACTCGTATTACTACTATTATGTATCGTATGTCATGATTTCAACACTAAAAATAGTATAAACACTTGTAGGAATATATCATCGTGTAACTGTCACTTAGAAAATGATAAACAAACCGACTTGTACCGTAGGAAACACGTATATTTACTATCGATTGTGCCTGTATGGGCGTGTTTTGTGGTGTTATTTTCTTATTACTACCCCATTATATATCGTCTGTCATGATCTATACACTAAATAATAATTTGTAACCTTGTAGGAATATCATGGTGTCACTCACGTACATATATTCACTACGGTATTGTCTTACGATCGTTAGAGCACAAATTCGGACAAGGGCAAATACTTAAAAATCGCCCAGCCATCGTGGGCTCCCAGAATCGACTGAGTGGGTAGCGGATCGATATTGTGAGTGTATTTTCTCGCCCAACGACAAGAAAAACTAGCCGTACAGGGCGCGAAATAGCGCTAAATCGCTGTGACGGTAGGTGCAGTTGCCCGGTTACTTACGTAAGACGGTCTATCACGTCAACCGGCCTTTAGGGGTTAAGGTCACTCTTTGTCATAAACATTTTACCACATTCTTCACATTCAAAGTTCTCTCCTGTGTGTATAAGTATGTGTGTCTTAAGGAAAGATTTCCTACCAAACGTTTTACCACATTCTTCACATTCAAAGTTCTTCTCTCCTGTGTGTACAAGTATGTGTTGCTTAAGGATAGATTTCCTACCAAACTTTTTACCACATTCTTCACATTCAAAGTTCTTCACTCCTAAGTGTATAAGTATGTGTGTCTTAAGGATAGATTTTGTACTAAATTTTATTCCACATTCTTCACATTCAAAGTTCTTCACTCCTGTGTGTATAAGTATGTGTTTCTTAAGGTCACTCTTTCTCAGAAACTTTTTACCATATTCTTCACATTTAAAGTTCTTCACTCCTAAGTGTATAAGTATGTGTTTATTAAGGTTATATTCCTGATTAAACTCTTTACCACACTCATCACACTTAAACATTTTCTCTGTTGTGTTTTTCAATTGTTATTCTGAGGTTAGGTTAGGTTAGGTTAGGTTAGGTCAGGTCAGGTTAGGTTATCTTGGAGTGATGAGTTTGGGACACTACGAGCTGGACTCAATCCTGTAAAAATACAAATAGTTAAGAACACACCAAAGAAATACGACACACATACACACAGACAGTTTTAGCCACACATACAGACATACATACACACAGTTTTAGCCACACATACAGACACACATACACACAGTTTTAGCCACACATAACAAAACACTTAACAGATTAATCTTATTAGTTAACCCTTTGGACGCCATCTTTGTTTTGATTCGTTGACCTTCGCTGCCAGCTAAAATTTTGGCGCATCCCTTGAATGTGACGATGGCATATATTTCCTTTTTTCCCATTTAGTTTGAAAGAATTCTACGTCATAAAATATCTCATTTCATTGTGGGATGTTGTTACTAACTATATATCTATCTAACTATCTATATCTATCTATATATCTATCTAACTATTGGTAAATTTTTACAAGTTGCCACAACAGGATTTCACTGAATATTTTTTTATTTCCTAGAAGGATTTAGTGTGACTACCGGGACCTAACCAGGGCAGACTACCGGGACCTAACCTGGGCAGACTACCGGGACCTAACCAGGGCAGAGTACCGGGACCTAAGCAGGAAAAAGTATACAGTAGAAATTAGTCAGACCTCACCTGACCTGACCTAACCTAATCTGGACTGGGACACACTACCGGGACCTAACCTAATCTGGACTGGGACACACTACCGGGACCTAACTTGGGCAGACTATCGGGACCTAACTATATGAGGTAACTACTGTTATGCAACATTTGCAGAAGAAATGGTATATAGAATAGTTGTTTGTAATAGTGAAATATAAACACTGGTAATAGTAAATTTTTTGAAATAGAGTTGTGGCAACTTGTAAAAATATTCCAATTTTGATGACGATATACAAATTATTACATAAATACGTCCATTTTTTTGGCAGTTGCTAGTGATTATAAGGTTTAATAATATTGAAGGCGGCCCTACGGAGCATCAATTGCTGGTGGAGCAGGGCATAGAATATACAAGTAACATACATACATACATACACTCCTCCTACCTGTATGTATGTATGTATAGAAAATCATAATACATACATACACTTCTCTTATCTGTTTGTATGTCATTGGAGTGTTCAAATACAAGGTATAAGTAATATTAATTGCTTGGTAATGTTGAACTTGCTGCTTTGTTTATTTTGGTCAAATCTTTATAATTATCAAATGAGCTCTTGTTGTTATAATGTATATTATAAAATTATATATATAATAAATATAATATATCTCGCTCTATATATATATAATTTTGAAGGAATTATTATAATGTCAACATTATATTTTTATATCTCATATAATGATTATATTTCTATAAATATCAGTCTCTCCATTGACTTATATCAGTGTTGCCAGATGCATAGAAATGGTTTGAGGTAATATTGAATACTGGAGCTCTATGAATTCTCCAAACTACTCCAGGCAACAGATTCCCTATTCGAAACACTGAAGCATTCTGTTGTCTGGAGTAGTTTGGAGGGTTCATAGAGCTCCAGTAAGGGACCTCAAATGTTTTAAAACTACGGGAACATAATAATTTAATTTATGATGTCAGATGGATCTGGCAACACTTTCCATGATGGCCGCCGCGCCCTATTGTTGCTCTTGCTCTTGGTGTTACAGGTACCCCGGGTGTTTATCCCAGGGCTGGCCTTTGTATCGGCAGCTTCCTGTAAATAGAAATCGAAAAAAAAAAACAATACCATGCATATCTATTCACTTTCTACATCTTGCATGCCACAATAAATACAATACCACGCATATCTATTCACTTTCTACATCTTGCATGCCACAATAAATACAATACCACGCATATCTATTCACTTTCTACATCTTGCATACCACAATAAAACCAATACCACGCATATCTATTTACTTTCTACATCTTGCATACCACATTTTCTCGAAGAATTCTTTCACAGCACCAATCATATCATCTGTGCTCTGCTCACACAAACCTAACAGTAATATCATCCATTCTCTCCCTGTTAATTCCATTCCATCACATTCCATTTCAGTCAAGATGATCTGCATCATCTCTGTTCTGTGTCTCTCATACTTCTCACATCCCAGCATTACATGTTCTACCGTTTCATCCTCTCCTGTGTCACACATCTGGCATACCTTGCTTCGGGATTCAGACCATATATAACTTCTTGCATTCACCTCCATACATTGTGCTCTGTCTCGAAAGAGTAGATAACCACCCAGACTTCCCTCATACCACTTCACATACTCTGGACATTCTTTCTCCTTATACCATACAAGAGTTTCCTTTTGTTCCATTTCATTTTTCCACTTTCTTAACCCCAGGCATTTCACTTCTTTGTCAATCTCACTTTTCCACTTTCTTGCATCCCAGTCTAGCCCCTCTCTATTCCTGCTCATTATCTTCCACTCATGCATAATTCCTCTAACTACCATACCATTCATATATACCATTCTCTCACACTTCTTTCCCCATTTGCCGTTTCTAATGTTCCACATATAAACCTTTCTTGCCAGTCTTGTATCCTCCATTCGTTCCAGTCTTACTTTGTATCTAAGAGTTGCTTTCACCAGTCTTTCTCTGAATGTACTCCATCCCATATCACCTCTCAAAGCTGCTGTCGCTGCATACCTTGGTGCATTCAGTGCCATTCTCGCTACTCGGTTCTGTCCCACCTCTAACTTGTCTATCTCACTCTCCTTCCATGCAATAACTTCCATGCCATACATAATGCTCGGGACAGCCACACTCTTCCATACTTCTCTCACCACATTATACTTGCTTGCTCTCAACCTTCTTACACTCTCCTTCCATGCAATAACTTCCATGCCATACATAATGCTCGGGACAGCCACACTCTTCCATACTTCTCTCACCACATAATACTTACTTGCTCTCATCCTCGCTGCACTTGCCAGTCGTCCAACCCATTGGTTCGTCATGCTAATCTTTTCATTCTTTGTCTTTTCACTTCCACTTGGACTCAACCATACCCCTAAGTACTTATATTCATCAGTCTGTTTCAGAACATTCTCTCCCACTCATCATGTATGCTCTCTCTCATCATCTGTTCTATTCACAATCATTACTTGGCTTTTCTCATTACTAAATTTAAAACCAAAATCTCTCCCATACCCACCTACAACATCCAAAATCCTTTGCAGTTCCTCTGCTGTTTCATTCATAACTATCACATCATCTGCATGCAGTAACATACATATCTTGTCATCTCCAACCCTTACTCCTGCATTCATTCCTCTTGTTCTCATAGCTAGTTCTTCTGTGTATAAGCTAAATAGGGTTGGAGAAAGTATACATCCTTGCCTAACTCCTCTCTCACTTCTTACCCATTCTGTTTCTAGATCTCCCAGCCTGTACATTTCTCTTGTGTTCTCATACATACTTCTCACAATATTTATTAATTTATCACTCACACCTACCCTTTCTAAGACTCTACATAGCATCTTCCTATCAACCCTGTCATAAGCTTTCTCTATATCTAAGACAAGGAAAGTGCTATAATTTATATGTCACACCTACATACATAATACATATTTACATTTCACAATCTCCTCTGTTCTCACACTTACTACATTTCTTCCACTCTCTTGTACTACAGAAGATGCCTTGGACTCCAAAGAAATTCTTCTTCTTAAAGATTTCCTAGCCTTTCTCTATTGTCAACGTCCACACCACGTTGAAAACACCGCTTCTCGTCCGATCAGCGAAGTTAAGCAACGTTGGGTCTGGTTAGTACTTGGATGGGTGACCGCCTGGGAACACCAGATGCTGTTGGCATCGAATTATTTTATAAATTAAAACAACGAGCCATGCCTCATTTGAAGCATTATAAGACATTATACACATCACAAATTGACATTAAATACATCCATTGAGAGAAATTTATGTGTGTAGGAAATGATGAAAATATAGGGAACCGAAATAAACAGTTACCCTTCCATACCTAATTTATATGTTGATATTATATACCAGGGAAACTATAAAATAATATATATTCCTATAAATATATAATGTGACGTGTATAATAACATTGCATAGTGTAAATAGGTCTTCAGTCAAACATTATAATACAATATATTAATATATATATAACAGTTACCTTTCCATACCTTAATACCAGGGAAACTATTATATAATATATGTTCCTATAATTATACACTATATATATGTAATGTGACGTGTATAGTAACATTGTATAGTGTAAATAGGTCTTCAGTCAAACATTATAATATTAAAATCACGTAATATTAACAATATTCAGGTTAAATGTAAGATGTATTTTCTTGGGACTATAATATATTCAAGGCAATTATTGTTATGGAAGTATGCTAGAAATATATTACTAATATTGTTATTTCTTACAATATAAATATAACACAATCTTTTATTATATTTCACATAAACATTGACCCACAAACAATATGTTTAACATTTATTACAATGTATTAATTACTAAAAGTGTCATTGTTACCCAGAATTAGTATCACGGTAAATCTCACCTAAAGCGTAACTAGGGTGTGTGAAGGAAGAAATTCAGTAACTCTGGTTTCCCTTCAAAACGCATAAATCTTTCGCCTTTTACTAAAGATTTCCGTGGAGGGGAGCAACTCAATGAGTCTATAGGACTTTTTTGTTGACCCATTAAGGGTCTTATATAACCAATATAATATTATACTGCACAATTACGTATACATAATACTGTATAAACAGTTTTTTGAACATGTATATATTTCTTAGTAAAGATTGCTATGGAGGGGAACAACTTAATGAGTCTATAGAACTTTTTTGTTGACCCATATAGGGTCTTATCTTATAACCAATATAATACACTGAATTAAAATACAACACTGAGCCAGAACCACTCTCTATAAAACAAATATTGTAGACAATATTTGTAAGAGGTTTGGTGCCCCTTCGACAACTCCATAAAACAAGTATTGTCGGCAGTAGGATACTTGTAAGAGGTTTGGTGCCCCTTCGGCCCCAGTCAATCCTTTTCAGTTGTTCAACTGTCCCTCCGTTCCTTTTATTTTCTTATTATTTGTTTTCCCATCTTCTATCACCTCATAACACTTATAAAGTCTAGTTCTATTCCTTCTATTTTTCTAATTAGTACCTGTTGTTCCATCTTTCTATCACCTTATACCACTAATAAAGTCCGATTCTGTCCAAAAAAGGAAGAATTTATCAACTTTTACCACACCCTGTTGTGTTCTGCTTGTCTCTACCACACCCTGTTGTGTTCAGTCTGTCTCTACCACACCCTGTTGTATTCTGTCTGTCTCTACCACGCCTTGTTGTGTTCAGTCTGTCTCTACCACACCCTGTTGTGTTCAGTCTGGTGTATAGTTAACTACAGAACTAGGCTCAGATTTATTAACAGAGTGTATCAGGTAGAATGTGGAGATGACCTAAGCACAGGTAATGGTGATTTAGTTGCCTAGCTCGCCAGGGATGCCAAGATGTTGCTTGGAGATTGCTTGTAGTGTTGCTTGGAGAATGCATGTAGTGTTGCTTGGAAAGATCTTGTAGCGTTGCTTGGAGAGAGCGGAAGAGAGGCATGTCTGCCTGGTGTGAGAGCTCCATCGTAAGTGAAGCTGGAAGTCCTGCTGAGGAGCAGGAAGGCTAGATGGGCTCAGTTGCTGTCCGGCAGGAGTATATTTGCTTCGTGACATGAGGGCAAGTACGAGAAAGTATAGCAAAACATAGCAAACCTAGTGCTTGGGTCACTACACAGTAAACCAGTAAGGTACAGTACATACTGTACATGTGAACCAGTAATTACCTCTTCTGTTGTCTTCTATATATAATATTATTGTTTTAAGTAATGCATGAAGCTGCTTGTAGTAAATTAAAAGATGGTACTTAATTTATTTATCCAATAGCCTATCACCTAAGAAACAGAGGGGGAAGATGTCAAACTATTACGTGAATTAGCTCTACATGGATGATTATTTTTCACTACGACTGTAGATGTGGTGAATATGATATTGTGCCCTGCTGAGATCAACCAGGACTACTTGGCCAGTCTAGGGAACTATACAACAACAACACTGAACCACAAGATACACCAGTCCCTATTATTATATTTATAATATTATACAACACACGATACACCAGTCCCTATTATTATATAAACACTAAATAAACCAATACACCAGTCCCTATTATTATTATACACACACTAAATAACAATACTCCAGTCCCTATTATTATCACACGGTACACAAATCTTAATTATTATTTTATACAACACTAAATAGCACAAATACACCAGTCCCTATTATTATATACAACACCAGTCCCTATAATTATTATATTAAACACTATAAATAAGTTACACGATCCACCAGTCGTTATTATCATCAGAATTACTTGTGATGGGAATATTATTAATTAAGGGGGATAGCGCGTACGCAGTCCCCCGCTAACAAAAATTTCGCACTCGAGTTAACCACATTTGGGTTAATCGCAAGGGTCAGCACCACCGGAGTGCAATGGTGAGCCTCGCCCTGGGAAAACCGCCTTTATGATCACGGTATCTCCTGTGCCAGGTAAGTATGCTATAGTAAAGTTCTACCACACCCAGACCCATCAGTTCTACATACATACAACACAACAACAAACACTTTATGCTATTATTTACCAACATCTATTAAATATGATATTTATTTATCATAATTATATAGAATTATTAATTTGATATACACTGAATGAGAGACTTTATAAACAGAATCTTTATTTCAACAAAAGCATACTGTATATGAATCTTACTGAACTAAAGCACATATATATACAACACTGCACTGCTCCAATATAAGTTATGATACACACTACGAAGAGAGTCAGAGAGAATTTTGGTGACCATTGAATAGCTTAGCATGAAGGTAATAATACAAACAAGTTATTGAACTACAATAATAAAAGACTAGATGTAAATCAATTGGTCTACCCTTCACACTCAGAGGACCAAGAAATCTTCCATTATAACAGTTTACCCTAAATATAAGAGAGAACGAGTTATCTCCAATGGATTACTGTCCTGTCTTATTTCTCACAAACGTCTCGCTTCCATTCTACCTCAAACACATCTATCATACACAGAAGAGTGCAATGTTCTACAGAAGATGGATGCATTTGACTCCAAAGAAACTATTCTTCTTAAAGATTTCCAACAGCCACACCACGTTGAAATTATATGTACCGTATGAAGATCTAAGACAAGGCAAGTGCTATAATTTATATGTCACCCTTCGATACCTTAATATGGTAATATTGTACACCAGGGAAACTGTTGTTGTTGTTTGCGTTTAACGCCTATCGACTGTGTAATGGTCAGGAAGGCGTTACACTTATAGAATGATAGAGTGTGTGCATGTGTGAATAATAAGTGTTAGTGGCTCCTGCTCTGCCTTGTGGAAGTCGGCAGGAAGGAGGTCGATGGAGATGATCATTTGGGGAGTGAACAAGTAGATAGAAATAGAAGTAGATGGTGTTACTTTACTTGTCCACGATTCCCGAACCTGGAGGTCATTGGGGTCCTGGTAGCGTGAGGTGTACTGGGAGGAGAGATCGAGACAACTCAGGCAAGGAGAGGCAGTCATCCACCACTCCACTAGACTAAATGTAAAACAATTGGTCTACCCTTCACACTCAGAGGACCAAGAAATCTTCAATTATAACAGTTTACCCTAAATATATGAGAGGACGAGTTTTCTCCAATTATTGATTGTATGTTAATTTAAAAGGATCTCACTTCAACGAAAGTAAGAACATACATAAAGCAAATACACAAACACTACTATCTGATGACGTTAATGAAACTAACAATATAATATAAAGGTAAATAGAATAAAAGAGAATACTTACTTCATAACCCGTGACTTGGTCGAAGGGAAAACTCTATTAAAGTATGTATTACAAAAAATATATTATAGTATTTACAAAACTAATTACAGAAACCAGACATCTGAAATACATATTTCCTCATTTAAATAAACACAAAACATGTTATTAGGAGACGTAAATATACAACTATTTTTGGATATGTCATCTAGAGCTAAAATGTCACAACAACCACATTTTTACAGGGTCAGAGTGCCATTGCTATCCGGAGGGTTAATACCTTGATGTGATTTACATACGTACAGTAAACTCTACATTTAACTCGTATTAGTATCATTATGCGTCCAGACTCTGTGTAGTCAAGACCTCGTCCTCGTTCTCTGCATAGCGCCAACAGTTTTACAAGTATTGTCCGTTCGTGCTACCTTGGGTTCCGAGGCCTCTTGCCAGCAATACTCTGTTGTCTCTTTGCTTTTGTAAAGTAAATAGTAACGTAATTTGCAGCGTTTTGCTGCACTGCTGTTGTGCACCTTCTGTGTTTTGTCTTTGCTTGAGGACATCATGTAGTGCATGCTAGCTAGTAGATAGTTGTTCCCTACACCAGACCCGCAGCACTCGCTGCCTCAGGGGTAATCCCTGTGGTAGTGGGGCCCAGTAGTCTGGTGTGTCATTTGGGCACCTCTTTTTCTCGAACTACTCTTTTTCTTCCATATTTTCCGCGACCTCTTGGGCCTACGGTTGTCTCATATTTCTGAGCAACTGTATTCGCTTGGGAGGTGGGTTCTGACTACACCACCCCTCGCATTAGGCAGGTTCGGTGGTGGGAAAGTTCCTTCCGCACTAGCTCCGATCCCCTAGCTGGTACTGGAGTACGCCGCCAGGCTACCACTAGGGAGGGTTGAGTAAGGTTACTTTTATTTTTCCCTAAATTATTGTCCTTATTTTAGGGGGTTGATACAATAGTTAAGGGAGTTAGGAGAGGGTGTGTGGAGAGGGCTCGGACCTAGTCCGATGTCCCGAATGGCTGATCCCTCGACTAGCCTTCCTCCTCCTCAAGGAGGGAGGCTGACGACCAATGACCATCCTAAGACTAAGGCAGACAATATTGGAACCCCTACGGCTGACAGACAAAGGCGACTGAATATTGATATACCCTCCCTGAATGCTCGTTACGTGAATATTAGTTGTGTTGATAATTCTCAATCTCTTAAGACTGTTAACCCATTTATCATCAAAAAGGTCCTTGGTCAGGTGGGTGGCAGTCTGGAATTTGCTAAGAAATTGCGAGATGGTAGTCTCCTGGTTAAAGTGCTCAACTCTTCCCAGGTTAAGGATTTACTTAAACTGACGCAGATTCATACTTTCAAGGTGAAAACCACCATTCCAGTTGGGCCAAATACTTGTAAGGGCGTCATATTCCATAGGGATTTGGCTGACCTGGATGATGCAGACATTCTTGACGGAATGAAGGACCAGGGCGTAGTGGAAGTGCAAAGTATGACCAGGATGAGAGAGAACAAGAGAGAGAAATTTGGCCTAGTTTTCATGACTTTTGCTGCTGCTCAGATACCGGATACAGTTAAAATTGGATACGAAATTGTTCACGTTAGACCATACATTCAGAAACCCATGCGTTGTTTCAGGTGCCAAAAATTCGGACATACAGCATTGAGGTGTTTCACTAGAGATTCAGGTGAATTCATTTGTGGTAAATGTGGCGGAAGTCACGAGACGAATCAATGTTCAGAGACAGTGTTCAAGTGTGCCAATTGTGGCGGCCCCCACCAGGCAGGTGCAGGTATCTGCAGGAGTCTGATTGTGGAGACCGAAACAATGGCATACATGAAGGCTCATGATGTCAGTTATGGTGAGGCAAAGAGGAAGGTGGAGGGGGTTACCCAGGTTCCCACCGTATCCTACGCCGGAGCTGTAGCTGGCTCCTGCTGTAAATGACCTCTTGGAACTTCTTAAGGCCAAAGAAAAAGAAAACAAAGCATTAAATGATAAAGTAAATAGTTTGGAAACTACAGTAGTTGAACTAAAATAATTAGTTGCAGAACTTGTTGAATCAACCAAACAACAGAAAATGAAACCCCACAAGGCAAATGAAACCGTCAAAAATAAACAATCTCAATCTCATGTTCTCGCTCAGGTGACTCCCACGAAGCATGTATCTGGGACTCAGACAGCTCGTCGTGCGTCGAGCTGCTCGAGGTCTGGATCTGTGACTCGTGGAGAGGCACAGGCGATGGAGACTATCATCTCCAAACCATCCCGTGGGAGGTCCCCGGGAAGTGCTGAGGAAGAGGAGGGTACTCCTTCCCAGCACAAAAAGGTTCGCCAGGACGAACACGGCCCTCCAAAACACCGTAAACCACGATAATCTTCGCGCTGACCATAGTACAATGGAACTGTCGAAGTCTTAGAAGTAGATTAAATGAACTTAAAATCTTGGCCTGTACTTACGCTGCCGATATTATTGCCCTTCAGGAAACTCATCTGGATAACCGGGTTGAAGACGAGGTTATCCAGCTTCGGAACTACGAGTTAATTAGGAAGGATCGAGGCGGGAGGGGGGGAGGTGGGGTAGCTCTCTACATACGCCGTTCCCTCCCTTTCACTGAGGTGCCATCTAATTTCCCTCTGGAGTCTGTCGCCTGCAGAGTGAAATTCGGTGGTACCTACCTGACTGTCTGTTCTGTCTACTGTCCTCCTGATACAGTAACTTATGATGATGTTTTTGATCTGCAGGACAGTCTGCCCTGTAGAAAATTAATTGTAGGTGATTTTAATGCACATCATACGTTATGGGGTTCCCTGCGGGATGACAGGAAGGGGGAACAGATGGCTAGGCTTATCAGTAATTCCGGTTTGATTCTTTTGAACGACGGTAGTCCGACGAGAGTTGATGATAATACCGGTAATTTTAGCGTCCTTGACCTATCTCTGGTCTCTCCATCAATTGCCACTTCTTGCCAGTGACTACCTATTGATGACTCATTGGGAAGTGACCATTTTCCTATTTTGATTAAATATAACAGCGACACTGTTAAAGAGCCTTCAGCACCTAAATTTAACGTAAAAAAAGCAGACTGGGTGTCCTTCACAAAGAGTCTCAATATTGAAATTGTTGGGGAAACCATTGATGATAAAGTAAATAACATTAAAGATAGTATTCTCAAAGCCGCAACGGCAACAATTCCTAAGACTTCGATAGATAGCGCAAAGCATAGAGTTCCTTGGTGGACGCCAGATTGCCGCATAGCACTGTGTGAGAGAAATAGGGCCTACAGGCTTTTCAAAACTCGCATCAGTGATGAGAATTTTCGCAAGTATAAACTTGCGAGAGCTAGGGCTCGTAGAACCATCAAACAAGCCAAACGAGACTCCTGGCGAAGCTTTGTCTCTACTATTAACTCAGAAACATCTATCTCAAAAGTCTGGTCCACTGTTAAAAAATTAAATAAAAAGAAAATATCAATTAAAATTACCAACATCAATCATAATAACGTCAATTATGACGAGCCTAGAGACATTGCTAACGCCCTCGCCCGGCAGTTCTCTTTTGCTAGCAGCTCTGACAATTACCATCCAGTTTTCTTGCCTCTCAAGGAAGCATCAGAGCTGCAGCATATTAACTTTGCCACAGGAGATGAATTGGATTACAACTGTGATCTTACAATGCAAGAGCTTGTTCAAGCCCTAGGAGCCTGTAGTGGGACATCCCCAGGACCCGATGAGATTCGGTATGAGATGATAAAGCATCTTGATCATGATTCCATGATCAAGATGCTGCAAGTGTTTAATGAAATTTGGAGGGGTCATGCCTTTCCAAATTCATGGCACTTTGCACATATCATTCCCATGCCGAAAGGAGGGGGGGACCCCAGATCGACTTCATCGTATCGCCCTATTGCTCTCACAAGTTGTTTATGCAAGGTCATGGAACGAATTGTTAATCGTAGGCTATTGCATTTTTTAAATTCCAGGAACTTGCTGGTTGACGAGCAGTGTGGCTTCCGCAAAGGTCGCCAGACGCTCGATCAATTAGTAAGCCTGGAAACTCACATTCAAGAGGCATTTGCCAAAAAACAGTTTTTAGTTGCAGTATTTTTAGATATAGAAAAAGCCTACGACATGACCTGGCGACATGGCCTCCTCAGGAAACTACATGCGATGGGATTACGCGGTAATCTGCCCTTTTTTGTTAAGAACTTCATGTCTGACAGAACTTTCTCTGTCAAGCTTTTTTCGGATACAGTCACTTTCTCGGACACTTTTGTCCAGGCAAACGGGGTCCCCCAGGGAAGTGTTCTGTCTCCGACCTTATTTTTATGTATGATTAATGACATTCTACCAGCTCCTCCTCGAAATCTTAAATACTCACTGTATGCTGATGACTGTGCAATATGGCACTCCAGCCATAGTGCACAGTTTTCGGCAACTCGAATTCAATCGGCACTGGATTCGATCCATAATTGGGGCCTCCAGTGGGGTTTTAAGTTTTCAATTAGAAAAAGTGTAGGGGTTATTTTCACTCATAGGAAAAAACCCGTTGTCCGGTTGACCATGGGTGGAAACCCCCTACCTATTCAAAATTCAACTAGATTTCTTGGACTGATTTTTGACAGTCGACTGACATGGACTTGCCATGTCAGTCAGTTAAAAACTAAATGTTTAAAAGCACTCAATTTACTTAAATGCATTTCTGGTACCAAATGGGGAGCAGATAGGAAGTCTTTGTTAATGCTATATAAATCCCTGATCAGATCTAGAGTAGATTATGGGTCCATAGTGTATGGTTCGGCATCTGAGTCTGTTTTGAAAGGTGTGGATGTTGTGCAGAATGCTTGTTTGCGTGTGTGTCTTGGAGCCCTACGTTGCACTCGAATCGAGCGTCTAGAGGTGGAGTCACAAGTGCCTCCCCTCCGTCTAAGACGAGACCAACTAATGTTAACATACTTCGCTAAGAAAGCCAGGGTGCCGAGTCATCCTCCCGGTAATGCCTTGCTGCGGCAACCGCACCCGGGGGGCCATGGCGTTAGGCCCCTGGCAGAGGGACCGAGTTATCCGTCCGGGAACCCCTGCGCCCTAGGGGGCACTGGCGTTAGGCCAAGGGACACCAGGCCCGCTGTTTGTATTCCCGGGGAGCCGAGTCATCCTCCCGGTGGTGCCTTTTTGCGCCCGCAGCCGGGGGGCCATAGCGATAGGCCCCTGGAAGGGCCAAGTTATCCGCCTAGGGGACGCACGGCCCCGGAGGGCACTGGCGTTAGGTCCCTCAGAGCAAGACTCCACGACCTCGTAGAGTGTGTCGGTATAGACTTATCAACAATCGATTCCCTGGTTATAGTAAATATTGCACCTTGGGTAATACCCCCTTTTAGTTGTGTGGAATCCTGGTTACCAGGGGTTAAATCCCAGGTGCCGGAGGTGGAGGTACACCAGAGGTTTCGTGAGATAATTGTCAAACATCTTTCTTATTTCCATCTATATACCGACGGGTCCAAGACGGATGAATGTGTGGGTGCGGGTGTATGGTCGCATGAATGTCAGTTAAGATTCAGACTGCCGAATCATACATCTATTTTTCTTGCTGAATTATTTGCTATAGATAAAGCTTTGGATTTTGCCCTATCGACGACCCACGATAGGATAGTCATATTTACTGATTCATTAAGTTCACTTAAAGCTATTAAATCTTTAAATACAACTAACAATGAAATACAGGGTAATATCATTAGTAAGCTATTTAGTGCCAATAAATTGATCAAGTTAATATGGGTACCATCACATTATGGTATCTATGGTAATGAACAAGCTGATAAATTAGCAGGGTCGACTGTTGATCTGGACCTTAGCATAGTCCGTACGGATCTCAGGTGTTTTGTCTCTCTCATAAAATCTAAAATTCATCTCCTGTGGCAAAGGCAGTGGACCAGACTAGATATCAACAATAAGTTCAAAGCAGTTATTGAACCCTGGGCTACGTCTTCCTGGCGTAGCCGGAGGGACGAGGTGGTGTTGGCTCGTTTAAGGGTCAACGCCACCAGGCTAACACACTTAGAACCTTATATTAATAAGGACTATCCCCCTATTTGCCATCACTGTGACAGTGTAATGTCAATAAGTCATTTGCTTATTTTTTGTGATCGGTACAAAGATCAAAGAATTAAAATTAAGAGATTTTTCCAACTTAAAAATAAAGCATTTACCATCGAGAATGTTTTATCTGATGATAAGAATATTATAGACAAACTGCTAAGTTTTCTGAGGGAGACAAAACTTTATGACCTTATATAAATTGATAGAATAAAATGGATTAGACTGGCTTAATGACCTTTGACTATATGTCGCTGGTTGATAGCCATAAATCCAACAAGTGAGTGTGAGTGTATTAGTATCGCTTCTCGGCCTTTTGGCTAAGATCAAAGTGTAGTATCTGTTCTTATCAGCTTAATATCTGATACGATCCCCATGTGGGATCTACGATATTAATCTGGTTTTTGGACCATGGCGAAGTGCTAGGGGCTTGCTCCACCTTTGCCACGGATCGGCCCGGTATTGCAGTACCTCTGGGATCGGTCCACTCCCCTCGGGGAGAATATTAAACTATCATCACTACTAATATCCATAAATGAAACAATCTCCATATGTTATGCATCATTGTGAAGTGCTAGGGGCTTGCTCCAACATTGACATGTATCGGCCTGGTATTGCAGTACCTTTGGGATTGGTCAACTCCCCTCGGGGAGAATTAACACTATAATAATTCCTTGGAAGAAACGTCGTTCGTCGTGGTGGGTTCGTCACATGTTGTCACTCGTTGGCACAGACTCCAAGAGGACACGAGTCACCTTCACACACTCATTGTGTGAAGCTGTGTACGACGGGACGAATGTAGCAGAAGGCTACTTCTGAACAAGGGCTAAATCCTCCTGCAGAAGGATTTTCCTTCCATCTTTAACTACACGTTGACATTACTGCCAAACAAGAGTATTTATACTAGGTGACAGTGTAGGTCCTTCACCACGACCTGTGTGGAGAGTAGCAGCACCTAACAGGTTGCTGAGGGACTCATTATATTGCAGCAAGAATGCTGTTAAACACTGCTTTTCCATCACCCCGCCCTTTTCTCTCTAATCTAATTTATCTTTTCGCACTGGTTTTGAGCAAGGCTGTGGAATTCTGCCCTCCACAGCTTGCCTCTAAAGCTCCGTCCACACAAAGGGCAAATGGACAACGGGCACTGGGACCAGTGTGTATAATTCTCTCACTTTTAAACAGTGTTACCAGATCAACCAGTCCCCGTGCAGGCAGTGGGCACAGGTAGGCACAAGGCCTATATATACCAGGTCGGCTCATGGGAGTAGCGCGACTTGACTCACCCCCTAAACGTGACGTCAAATGTACCTCAGCCTCAGTCGACAGAAGACCAGCACGGGTGATAGACTAAGTCAAGTGATATATAAGTGCAATTATGCCCAGCAGCTGTGCTGTATACGGATGTAACTCTAGTATCAGGAAAAAGAGTGAAGTAACTTTTCATCGTTTTCCTAAGGATGATGATCTTTGTCTCCCTCCCAGTATAATTTTTCTAATTGGTTGATTGTAATGTAGGATAATATTAGAAAAAGATGGGCTCACTTTTGTAAAAAACAAGACAATAATATAAATGTCAACAATGCCTTGATATGCAGCCTGCATTTTACAAGGGATGATTATGTAAAACACTTATGCAAAACCATCCAGGAATGCATATGGCATAAACACAGATAATCAAAACGTTGTATTGCTGGACATGATTAAAACTGCACAAACAATGAGAGTAAATGGGAAAAATTCACTGTACCAGTTTCAGAAAGGATTGCTCATATCATCCCAATCTTTGCCAAAGTTGTATGAAATGGTGAAAGCTACTATTGGAATATCCTTTATATTGACCTACAGGTTAAATCAAGATGGGTTAGAACACATTTTTGCCTGTCTTCGGCAAATGGGAGCCTGCCATGACCATCCTTTCCCACTGTCTGTAAAGCAACGTATAAAAACATACCTAGTTGGCAAAGATATTGCACTGGTTGGTTCCAAGTACAACTCTGTGAAAGAGTGTAATGAGGAAAATGTGACAGAACTCTAGGCCTTGGTTGGCGCACCTGCGACTTGGACCAGACGGCAGAGTTTAGTCAGAGCTGTGGTAAACATCAGGCAACGTTGGCCAGTTGGCTAAACTTGGTATGTAATTATCCTTCACTGTCTGGGCAGACATGATTTCAAGCCAGCTATAGTTTAAAACAAATATGAAGCCAGTTTGGGCGGCAACCTTCCTACTATACAACGGTGCCATGTCTCTACATCGAGCAGTGCTTGCAAACACAAACGAGCTGTTCGCCTGTTGACGGGTTTACCCGGGGTTCATATAGATATCTATATGAACCCTGGGCTTACCGCTTGTGCATGCGACTGGCACACTTGTTGTGGTGTCCAAACAAACGTGTCTGACCAGTCACAGCCGGGCAGGAGCCAGAGCAGATGGTCGAATGGGTCGTGAGAGGTAAGATAACTATTGGTGCCTAATAAGAAGAACGCAAGTGTATAGCACTGTGTAGCATAATAATTGCTATCTATGTGAGGAAGAAAAAGAACACAGTGCAGAAAGACAAATGGTGTAAAGACTGGCTAATACTACTAGACTCGGCAGATTTTCTCAAAAGACGCTTATTTAACATGAATGAAGCATTTTTGGGGTAATGGGTTTTTGTGAAGGATTTGGGTATGCTGAACACGGCCCAGGTGTTTTTCCTGCCATCATCACCCTAATTAGGTCAATTAGCAAAGGTCAAAGGTCAATGAGTGCAAATCAGTACAAATTCCCATATTTGTATTTTTTCTTTCAGGTTATGCATATTTAGGCATGATTTTGTTTATTTAAGAAGTGTTTCTGTTGTTAGGCTAGTTATCCGCCGCCTAATTATGTCATTTAAGGGGTCAAAGGTCATTGAATATATTTTTCTGAAAATATTTTAAATCATACACTCTCCATAAAGTAGGATCACTATCAAATGTGGAAAGTGTGATTTTCTTGTTAGAACTAGCAGAATTAACAGAACTATTAATTTGTTTAATTTGTCTTTCAACTCCCACATCACATTTTCTATTTTTTCTAAATTCTCTTCATCCTCTAAATAGTTTGAGACAAGTATTCACTTTCGTCCTTGTAATGTGACTCCATCTGATTTCTGCAGATGTTAAATTCGTTTATTGCTAATTAATCTGGTAAATGAATCAATCTTTGCTCTGACTTCCTTTTTTTCAGCAGATGCTAGAAGGACATCTAGGAATTTAATTTTACTGTTCATAATATCTTTAATCCCCCTTTACGCATTTTTAATTGCAATAATGAAGTCATATTGATAATTATTGGTTTGTTCTGCAAGTTATTTTAATCAAATTGATCCTTCAAAGCTGTGACCTGTAGTAATTGAAGCCAACAGGACAACTCCAAAGTTTTAATATACTGTGTGAACATGATATTTATTTACTAATATTAAATTTAAATTTTGAAGCACTAGTTATGACATTAATGATAATATACTTTAAATTTAAAAACCCAAACTAAACAAAGTTACAATTACTTCTTTACTCTTCCTCGACTGACTCGACTCCACCCTCCCGAGAGCTGGCAGAAAACACCACCACCTATTTCAGCAAAGATTTGTCTCTGATCGTTTATGAGATTACATTAATTTACTCTCAGCAGCTTGTGGAATCTGGTAGGAAGGACTAATTTCTGTTTTGACTAATAATTGATGTTGGACTGAATATTCAATCAGCACAGAATAATTTGAGTTAGAGTTGCAATATTTACCAATTATTATGGCGTCGGTGACGGGCGGTAGTCTTGGTGGAATGAGTATGAAGAGGAATGATGGTGAATATTAGAACAATTTATATTAATAATAATTTGTGTCCACTTAAAATAAGGGGTTAGTATGATTTGGATATGATTAGAGCCATGGCAAATGATAATGGAGGTGAATATGATGATAAAAATAATGATAGCACTGTGTTGGTATGGAAAAGACACGACTAGTCGCTATAGTGGTTGAGTTAAGAGAGAGACGGTCTTGACTGTGTGGAGGTTGAATGGAGGGAGGTCTGAACCAGTGAGATAGTCAGTTGTGGTTGGCTCAGTGAATGAAGTCACGAGCAGTAAGCTCAGTAATATTGGAACCTATAATCTTTAGTTGACCTGTGCTTAGTATATCCATTATAAATCATTATTAATTTATAATATACTGTTAAGTTTCAATCCCAAATATATAGTATCCCACATTTACTATATAGACATGTATAGGTACGAACACCATGATATTTATCTTTAGTGTATCGTACACACAACCCAAATGTTCGACAGGTTTCGAAACCTGCCAGTTCGCCACGTGTAGGTATTCGCACCTCAACTAGTTTGTTCTCTGGTGGTTTCGACCATGATAGGAGTGGTTTCGCTACTCATGATTTTGTACAGACTAGTACAGTCGTGAACCGAAATTTCGTTACCCTCTTGGCTGACAGGAAAGCGATGACAGTGTTAAAGATATGCTGAACGATCGGATAAACTGCTGTATTAAGTTAAATTGGTAGGAAAACAGTGATGTTCATATTCACAAACTACAAACCGGAAGTCATGGAAAATGAAGCTCATCCTGTCTCATTACCAACCCCCATACACCAGTATGTCCGAACGTTCAGCATATATTGAACACTGTCTTCACTTTCCTGCCAGCCTAAGGCGGTGGCGAAACATTGGTTCGAGGCTGTGCATTTTGTAAAGCAAGTTATTATAGTCACATGCAGGTGTATGTTTTTATACCAAGTAGAATGTTTTAAAAAGTAAGTATTTATAGAGTATTCCACAGTGTTATGTCACATCTACATACCTAACACACCACTACACTTAACAATCTCCTCTGTCCTCACACTTCCTTCCACTCTCCTTTACACAACACTCACTCATCTCTTCTCACACCCACATGTCGCTCCCATTCATCCTCAAACACATCTATCATACACAGGAGAATGCAATATACTACAAAAAATGCAATTGACGCTAAAGAAACTATTCTTATTAAACATTTCCAAGTCATCTCTTGTCAACGTCCACACCACGTTGAATACACCGCTTCTCGTCCGATCAGCGAAGTTAAGCAACATTGGGTCTGGTTAGTACTTGGATGGGTGACCGCCTGGGAACACCAGATGCTGTTGGCATTTATATATTTAATCTTTAAAATAAATCCTTTCCAATAATTTCCTTTCAATGCAAACAACAAGCCATGACTCTTTTGAAGCATTATAAGACATTATACACACATCATAAATTGACATTAAATATATCCATTGAGAGTATACCTCCTAACCTTACCTATATGTGGATTATTATTATTGACTACGACTGTACAATCCCACATACCATATTCCATATCACACTTTCAATTAGTATTAATAATAAGACATTATACACATCACGAATGACATTAATTAAATACATCCATTTAGAATAATTTATTTGTGGAGGAAATGAAGAAAATATAAGTAACCCAAATCAACAGTTACCCTTCGATACCTTAATATGGTAATATTGTATACCAGGGAAACCGTTGTTGTTGTTTGTGTTTAACGCCTATCGACTGTGTAATGATCATTAAGGTGATAAATGTATAGAGTAATAGAGTGTGTGTAAGTGTTAATAAGTGTTAGTGGCTCCTGCTCTGCATTGTGGAAGTCGGCAGGAAGGAGGAGGTCGATGGAGATGACCATTTGGGGAGTGGACAAGTAGATAGAAATAGAAGTAGATGGTGTTACTCTGCTTGTTCACAATTCCCGAACCTGGAAGACGTTGGGGTCCCGGTAGCATGAGGTGTACTGGGAGAAGAGGTCGAGGCAACTCACTAACTCAGAATCCACAAAATACCCCCCCAAATTAAAAGTCCCACACATTTTAAGAAGTTATCAGAATCCACACATTCATTCACGTAAAGGGATTTTACCCCCAAAGTGGCAACAGTGACAACACAAAGATAAACAATTAAATTGCTGATAAATTCTGTTTGAGGATGAATAATTATTACTCTCTGTAAGAGAGTGTTTCCAAAACAAAACCACTCAGCCTGTGCGTGCCCCGTCCACACACCCTGACGGAGGTGGAATGGTCATTAATGCACAGGACAAGGGAGTCACAGTACCGCTTCCCGTTCAGGGGCTCACACTGATTCTCCTCATCGTGGTTTAGCAGTTATCAAGTTACTGAAGGAGTAACTTGATATCATACTATAGAAATGATCCTATAAAGTATGATTATGACTTCAATACTACCTTTGGCAACACCAAGTCTAATGTTCTGCACACCTACAGTAACATCAGGTTTATACTAGTTTATATGTAATATTTCTTTAATTGCTAAATATATTAACATGATTCTGTAATAATTGCTATAATAAAAATATTTATCTATATTTCGCAAGACACACCCGTCTAAGAATGCACCATATTTCTCCTATACTCAGTTCAGTTTAACCATAGAAGATATTTTTAAGTTCCTTGAAATAATGTGTTGGCGATGTTACCCAGACAAACATATTCCTACAGTAAATAAATAGGTCACACTAAGAAACAGTATTCATTGTTGTGAAATAGAAAACAATGAGAGTGAAGACCTATAGAATAAAAAGACTAAATACCTCCATAAAATTAATGAAACTTTTAAATACTGAACGTAATTATAATAGTTACTCTTGGTTTGGACAGGGTAATCTTAAGTAAATTTTATTGACACTGGTAGTAAGTTACTTTAAATATATGCAAATATAAGAAAAGTTTCATTTTAATATAAATAAGATCTCGTTCATTGACAAATGGGATAAATTTACCTTTTTTATGCACAAGGAAAATCTAATGTATTATGATTAAGGTGATTAAAATAACAGCATAATAATTTTATATAAATATGTACTCTTAATAAATAATACTGTAACCTATCGTTACTGAACTGTATAAAATTATATTAATTATTTATTCACTCGGTACTGCCGGGTTTGACTAATTTCCCGGGTTATACCCGGTAGTTTGCCCAGTTTAGGTCCAGGTAGTTTGCCAAGGTTAGGTCCCGGTAGTCTGTAAATTTACCGAATTCTTTCATACTGGTACATCTATAGAATATTAAATGAGAATAATAAAGTAAAATGCTAACAGCATCTGGAGTATATTTGCTTCGTGACATGAGGGCAAGTACGAGAAAGTATAGCAAACCTAGTGCTTGGGTCACTACACAGTAAACCAGTAAGGTACAGTACATACTGTACATGTGAACCAGTAATTATCTCTTCTGTTGTCTTCCATGAAATACATCTCACTTTCTCCTTGTCTCCCTTTGGAGGACCTGATCATCTGCCAGACTTGCTCATATATAATATTATTGTTTTAAGTAATGCATGAAGCTGCTTGTAGTAAATTAAAAGATGGTACTTAATTTATTTATCCAATAGCTTATCACCTAAGAAACAGAGGGGGAAGATGTCAAACTATTACGTGAATTAGCTCTACATGGATGATTATTTTTCACCACCACTGTAGATGTGGTGAATATGTGCCCTGCTGAGATCAACCAGGACTACTTGGCCAGTCTAGTGAACTATACAACAACAACACTGAACCACACAATACACCAGTCCCTATTATTATTATATACAACACATGATACACCAGTCCCTGACTCCCTATTATTATTATATACAACACATGATACACCAGTCACTATGATTATATACAACACTATAAATAACACAATATATCAGTCCCTATAATTATTATTATATTTAACACTATAAATAACACGATCCACCAGTCGTTATTAACATCAGAATTACTTATGATATGAATATTATTAAGGGGGATAGCGCATACGCAGTCCCCCGCTAACAAAAATAGTAAAGTTCTACCACACCCAGACCTATCGCTTCTACATACATACAACACAACAACAAACACTTTATGCTATTATTTACCAACATCTATTCAATATGATATTTATTTATCATAAATATATAGAATTATTAATTTAATGTATACTGTATGAAAGACTTTATAAACAGAATCTTTATTTCAATACAAAAGCATACTGTATATGAATCTTACAGAACTAAAGCACATATACAACACTGCACTGCTCCAATATAAGTTATGATACACACTACGAAGAGAGTCAGAGAGAATTTTGGTGACCATTGAATAGCTTAGCATGAATGTAATAATACAAACAAGTTATTGAACTACAATAATAAAAGACTAGATGTAAATCAATTGGTCTACCCTTCACACTCAGAGGACCAAGAAGTCTTCCATTATAACAGTTTACCCTAAATATAAGAGAGAACGAGTTATCTCCAATGGATTACTGTCCTGTCTTATCTCTCACAAACGTCTCGCTTCCATTCTACCTCAAACACATCTATCATACACAGAAGAGTGCAATGTTCTACAGAAGATGGATGCATTTGACTCCAAAGAAACTATTCTTCTTAAAGATTTCCAACAGCCACACCACGTTGAAATGATATGTACCGTATGAAGATCTAAGACAAGGCAAGTGCTATAATTTATATGTCACCCTTCGATACCTTAATATGGTAATATTGTACACCAGGGAAACTGTTGTTGTTGTTTGCGTTTAACGCCTATCGACTGTGTAATGGTCAGGAAGGCGTTACATTTATAGAATGATAGAGTGTGTGCATGTGTGAATAATAAGTGTTAGTGGCTCCTGCTCTGCCTTGTGGAAGTCGGCAGGAAGGAGGTCGATGGAGATGATCATTTGGGGAGTGAACAAGTAGATAGAAATAGAAGTAGATGGTGTTACTCTACTTGTCCACGATTCCCGAACCTGGAGGTCATTGGGGTCCTGGTAGCGTGAGGTGTACTGGGAGGAGAGATCGAGACAACTCAGGCAAGGAGAGGCAGTCATCCACCACTCCACGGTGATAGTAGGTGGTGGTGGAGGTGTTGGTGGACTGTCTGTCCTTCTCCTCTTCCATGCCGTTTGCCATCCCCCTTCATCCTCCAGGTCCATGTTGCCTTCGGTGGAGTCATCCCTGGTGGTGGAGGTGGAGTAGGAACTGGTGTTGGTGGTGGTGGAGTAGGAACTGGTGTTGGTGTTGGTGGAGTAGGAACTGGTGTTGGTGGTGGTGGTGGTGGAGTAGGAACTGGTGTTGGTGGTGGTGGAGTAGGAACTGGTGGTGGAGGTGGAGTAGAAACTGGTGTTGGTGGAGTAGAAACTGGTGGTGGTGGTGGATTAGGAACTGGTGTTGGTGGTGGTGGTGGTGGAGTAGGAACTGGTGTTGGTGGTGGTGGAGGTGGAGTAGGAACTGGTGTTGGTGTTGGTGTTGGTGGAGGTGGAGTAGGAACTGGTGTTGGTTGAGGTGGAGTAGGAACTGGTGTTGGTGGTGGAGTAAGAACTGGTGGTGGTGGTGGTGGTGGTGGTGGTGGAGTAAGAACTGGTGTTGGTGTTGGTGTTGGTGGATTAGGAACTGGTGTTGGTGGTGGTGGTGGTGGTGGAGTAAGAACTGGTGTTGGTGGTGGTGGTGGTGGAGTAAGAACTGGTGTTGGTGTTGGTGGTGGTGGTGGTGGTGGAGTAAGAACTGGTGTTGGTGTTGGTGGTGGTGGTGTAAAAACTGGTGTTGGTGTTGGTGGTGGTGGTGGTGGAGTAAGAACTGGTGTTGGTGGAGTAGGAACTGGTGTTGGTGGTGGTGGAGTAGCAACTGGTATTGGTGTTGGTGGTGGTGGAGTAGGAACTGGTGTTGGTGGTGTTGGTGTTGGTGGAGGTGGAGTAGGAACTGGTGGTGATGGTGGTGGAGTAAGAACTGGTGTTGGTGGAGGTGGTGGTGGAGTAGGAACTAGTGTTGGTGTTGGTGTTGGTGGAGTAGGAACTGGTGTTGGTGGAGTAGGAACTGGTGTTGTTGTCCTCCACCGTCATGGGGTCTTGTTGCACCTACAGTAACATCAGGTTTATACTAGTTTGTATGTAATATTTTTTTTAAATGTTAAATATATTAACATGAATATGTAATAATTGCTATAATAAAGATATTTATCTATATTTCGGAAGACACACGCGTCTAAGAATGCACTATAATTCTCATATATTCAGTTCAGTTTAACCATAGAAGACATTTTGAAGTTCCTTGAAAACAATGTGTTGGTAATGTTACCAAGACAAACAAATATTCCTACTGTAAATAAATACGTCACACTAAGAAACAGTATGCATTGTTGTGAAACAGAAAACAATGAGAGTGGAGTATTTTAGAATAAAAGACTAAAAACGTCCATAAAATTAATGAAACCTATAAATAATGAACGTAATTATAATAGTTACCCCTATATAAACAAGGTCTTGGTTTAGACAGGGTGATCTTTAACCCCTGCAGGCCGGGAGGGGGGTAACCTCACTCGACGTTTCTACCCAGCTGCTCGCGTCAAAATTACTCGATTTACCCTATATTCACAACGCTCACACTCTTAACCTATATAGTGTTTCTTATGTTTCTTACGTACCTTCAACTCTTCCTCTTTCCAATGGTACCATCGGGAGGGCTGTACGATGAGTAGTTGTGGAGATAGGGCGAGTTGAAGTGGACCATGTTTTGCGCGGTAAGCGCGAAGTGTTCCAATTGGTGGGGGTGGCAGTGGCTAGGGTGCCGGGCGCGTGGATGCACACTGCACCTCACCGCGTCGCTACGAGCCTACCGCGCTGTGTTATACCTACTTGCAACCTCTACTGTGTGGGTTGCTGACCATTCCAGAGTTGTTTTAGTGCCCCGGGATGAAGTGTGGGAGTAATAACGAGTAAAAATACACTCGTCCTGTGTCTATTTCACCGCAGTAATAATAAAATGTACACTTGAATGAATAAATTCGTGTCACTATCACATATTCACTTCCGTATTTTCTTATTGTGTCACTATCACTGCACTAGTTCCTTATATCTAACGTGTCACTATCACTGCACTAGTTCCTTATATCTAACGTGTCACTATCACTTCACTAAAACTATTGTGTCACTGTCACCATACACTCGTATATACAAATAAAAGTGTCACTGTCACTTCATTTCCCACACTTCATGCTATCTATATATCATCTAAGGTATGATACTCAGAATAGCATTTCCCGGGGCATAGTGGCACTTGACACCCGGTACACCAGTATCTAGTCTCTCTTCTTCTGGTGGGCCGACGTGTCGTGTGCATACAGACATAACATCGGCGAGGAGAGGCAGGTCGTCAAGGAAGTGGCGCTCGGCCCAAATTCTTGACTGGAATCTGTCAAGCTGCCCTCCTGCCGGTGGACGTGCCTGCTGCTGTGGTGTTCTGACTCCATACTCCACCAGCAGCTCCTTCACGACCGTCTTCTCGAACTGGCGAAGGGTGACGGTCGTGCCTTGATGCTGCTGGGTGTAGAGTATGTAGGCGTTCAATACACAGATGTCGATCAGGTGCAAGAACGCCTTTTTATACCACTTGCAAATATTTCTCAGGCAATCGATGGAACTGATCATCATGTCTGATTTGTCGACGAGTCTCATGTTGATGTTATAATCAAACACGACATCAGGTTTGAGGATGGGATTACCTGTGTCACGGTCGACCTTGACGGAATCCAACATCTCACCCTTGTGCACAGTGGTGAGCATGTGTACTGGCCTCTTGTCATGCCACTTCATGGCAAGTAGAGGGCCAGATTTTTGGATGAGAAAGTCGCCCCGATGTGTTACAGGGAAGGCTGGATACCACTTCCTGTTGGGACGAACAGTGCCACAGGATTCCGTTCCATGCTCTTTCAGGAATTGACTCAACAATGGAGATGTGTAATAATTATCCGTGTACAGAATGTGGTTTTGGTTATAGAAATGGTCCATCAGGTGCTTTACAACAGCACCTGAGAAGCCATGAGGATCATTCTCAGCGATATCCACATCTGAACCCGTATAAATTACAAAATCTAAAATATATCCCGTCTGACAGTCACAGATGACATAAAACTTTATGCCAAATCTGTGCCTCTTAGACGGGATATACTGAATAAAGGACAGTCTACCTCTGAAGAGCATGAGAGACTCGTCGATTACCACTTTCTGGAATGGTCGTAGAAATGCACGGATATTCTGGAGCAACATGGACATAATAGTACGGATTTTCCACAGCCTATCACTCGGTGGGTAACCCAGGTTGTTGGTGAAGTGGAGGTTGGTGAGGATATCCCTGTAGCGGTCCCGTGACATATACCTCCCGAAGATAGGTGTGGATAATAAATCCTCCGTGCTCCAGTAATCCCACAATCGATGTTTCTTGTTGTGCGGCATCAACATCGTTAGTGCAAGCCACACATATATTTCTGCAATGCTTACATCTTCCCAATCTACCATATGAGAATGTTCCCGGTGTGTTGTGTGGTGCCAGTTGTTGATAATTTGGTTGTAAGCGTTCGTCTCCCGAACGATCCACGACACTACAGCTACGTCAAAAAAGGCGACGAAGTAATCCATCATCTTTGACGCAGCTGTACAGGGAAATTCTGGTTGAATTCCTGATTCCCGTGCATCAAAAGCAGGAATATCAGTCTGAAAATCCCTGCCTTCAGTCCACACAAACGGACCAACATCTGCTACTCGTTGTCGTCGTGGTTGTGGTGGTGGTTGTTGTTGTTGTTGTGGTCGTGGTTGTGAGGTCCGCTAAGTCAACAGGAGAAGGGTTGTCTGGGTCAGAAGATGGCTCCCTTATCTCGTCCGAGATAAGCCGTCCTCTCCTGCCTCCTCTCACTCCTCTTCCTCTACCTCCAACTCTCCTACTCCTTGATCTGGTTGGTGGAGGTATATCTTCACCCGACGATGAAGAAGAGGTAAAATGTAACCTCCTCTTCCTCTTAGGGGTTGCTACGGAGCAAGTGGAGTTACCACAAGCTCCACTCGGTCCTGCAATTGGTGATAAATCACCTACAATCCCCCTACTCGTCGACGGGATTTCGACTGATACAGCAGAGGTTGCAAGTATCCTAACACTTGAAGGTGGCTCACTTACTTGGGAGAGAGGTTCAGCAGGTGGAATAACATCCTCCTCCTCCGTTGTGTAGGTTACCCTCGCTTCGTTGTTGATACGAAATTCAGGGTCAGAATCATCTATTTCAAAATAGACATCAATATCATCACTGTCACTGTTCACCATAGAGATGGACAGTTCGAGTTCTCGCCCTATTGCAGAGTCAGTAAGGCGTTGTGGAAGGCGGCGAGTACGTGGAGGCAACGATGGTGTGGAGGTAGCGAGTGGAGCGCATCGACGCGAGGGTGTAGAGCGCACCAAATCGGACACGGGAGAATTAGCACTACATCTTCCCGACATCGTGGTGGGTAGCCTACTGGGGAATCAGACTGACTGAACCCTTTTCTGCTAATGTATGGTACTTGGCTACACTGCTAAATCGCCCAAACCCGCCCAGAATAGCCACGCTGGGCTCAAAATAGCGCCAGATCTCTATGACGGTAGGTGCTGTTACCCGGTTCCTTACGCAAGATGGTCTATCATGTCAACCGGTCTTTAGGGGTTAAGAAGTTCAACCGAGAGGGGGTTCAACCGAGGGGTTTACCCTCAATAAAAAGGGTTCATTTTCAAAATTTCAATATAACCATATGAATACGAAAATCCAGATAAAACATAATTAATAATTTTGAGACCTTTACATATGGATATTTTATTATTTCACTTGAATCATTAAATATTGGTTGAACCCCTTTTAAGAAGTGATCACCCCAAGAAGAAAAAAAATGATAATAATAAATGATTCAATGTCAGTAAAAAAAAATGGATGGGAGGAAGAGAGTGAGTGAGTGAGTGAGTGAGTTGAACCCCTTTTAAGAAGTGGTCGCCCCAAGAAGAAGAATTCCGATAAAACCTAGAGCTCTCGGCTTAGGCCGGAGCTAAAAATGATGAAAGATAACAGGAAAGTTTACTTAGCATTTCTAGACATTGAGAAGGCGTATGACAAAGTTAACAGGTATAAGCTAGGCAAGGTCTTGAAGAGAGTGGGAGTTAGTAGCAAGATAATAAATATTATAATGAGTATGTTTGTGGAATCCAGGGCAGTGTACAGTATGGGTGAATTAGAGACAGGGTGGGTGGAGAGCAAGAGAGGTGTGAGGCAGGGATGTGTACTTTCACATTGAGAAGAACTAGCTGCACGAGAGAGGAAGGAAGGTTTAGGGATTCAGGTAGGGGAGTATGTACTGATTATTTTGTTATATGCAGATGATGTGGTGATTCTGAGTGAGACAGGTGAGAGACTGCAGAGAATACTTGATGTAGTTACAGAGTATGGGAATTATTTTAATGTCAAGTTTGGGAGTGATAAGAGCAAAGTAATGGTAGTGAATGGGAATGACCGGGATATAGGTAGAACGTGGAGACTGGGTGGAAATGTGATTGAAATGACGCATGAGTATAGATAATTAGGAATAATTGTGGATGAGAAAGAGTGTGATAGAACAAAGACTGATAGGTTATCAAGAGCAAACCAGTGGGTAGGAAGACTAGGAAGTGTGGTAAGGTGTAGAGCCAATAAGTATGAAGTAGTGTGTGGTGTATGGAAAAGTATGGCTGTACCTGGACTAATGTATGGACTGGAGACTATGACATGGACAGTGAAGGACTTGAATAGACTGGAGGTAGTATAGAATAGGATAGGAAGAACAGCTTTAGGTACAAACAAGTATGTAGGTGTGGATGCAGTAAGAGGTGATGCTGGATGGAGTACGTTTGAGGAGAGGATAGCCAAAGCAGTGTTGAAATATAAGGTTAGACTAGAGGGAATAAATGAAGACAGATGGGCTCGAAGAGTGTATAAATGGACAGGACGGTATACCAAGTGGAGAAGGATGTGTGATAAGAGAATGTAAATGTGTGGAATGCAGTACCCAGTGCTAGATGAAAGGGGGAGATGGAGTGATGAGAAATGGATGAATGAGATTAAGAGACGGATACAAAAAATAGCCAGAGATGAATGGATGAGAGGCACGAGTGAGAAGAGCACGCTAGATTGGTACTCCTCTAAGGACATACCATGGAGTGAAGTGTTCTATGACGGTAGCTGGGGAAGTGAACTATTGTTTAAGGCAAGAACAAAGTCACTGGAGGTGAATGACGGAATATATAGATGGAGTAATGAAGGCAGTAAGGTGTGTGTGATGTGTGAGAGTAGGGAAGATGAGACATTAGAACATGTGTTGATGGTATGTGATAAGTATGAACGAGAAAGAGCTACGATGCTGAATGTGGTAATAGGTGAACTAGGAGAGAGAAACTGGAGGGAGATGGTGGAAGCGACAGTGGCAGCCAAAGTGCTGCTAGGTCTGAGTGAACGAGAGCCATATAATCCAGTAATAATAGAGTGTAAAAGAATTTCTAGAAAGGGTATGCATGGTTGAAGAGAAAATGAGTATATAGGGACGTGCAGGTTGTATAGGATATAGAGAGTGAAAGTATAATGTGTATACATGTATTATTTGATACTGTTTTTGGTTTGTTTTTCTCTCCGCAGAATCTGCAGAGGAAGACAGTGAGAGAGCGCCGTTGTAAAGGCTACACCCGAACGCGGGTGACTCTCAATCATCATATAGAAAGAGAGACTGGTCACTCAACAATTTTTGCTGCTCGATAATTGGTTGGTTTGACCGGCGCCATCTTGGTTCATCCACCAAAATAGTAGATACAGATCACCTGCGGATTCGTCACAGAGAATATCTCGCCACATACTGAGGAATGTGATTAATTGCCTGATATTATATTGTTTTAGTTAATTAGGTACATTTTCATTAGAACAAATGAAGATTTTTGTTGTATAACAATCTTTACACATATATATATATATATATATGACTGCTTCCGTAAAAAACGCCACTGGCGTCGAATGGCAATGGTGTCGAATCCGTCTGTTAGCTGGTGCTAAATATGGTGTGTTATGGTTGTTTTACTGGTGCTTTTTTGGTAGAAAATATGGTTGGGTGTTCTGCATATGGATGTCAGAACAAAAATGGACCTCATATGCGTCTGTTTCGGTTCCCAAGAGATGCTGAGAGAAGAAAAATTTGGGAAAATAAGGTCCGAAGAGCGAACTGGTCAGCCAATGAAAATCATAGACTCAGCCAGGCTAATATATTCATTTTACTTGTAGTTTATCCATTAATACAATGATTCACCATACTTTAATATACACAGGAGGAGACAGCGTGAAAGAAAACTAATATTCTCATAAAATAATGACTGTGATGCTCTTAATTAATAGAATAATGCAACCAGTATGTAATTTGTAGTAATGGAACTTTTGTAGTGAGATTATTTTTGTATCATGAATTAAAAAAAATACATATGCAGCTTTTACTTGACTTAATAATTATTATACTCAAAAGGTGCAAAGGTAAATAATATATAACATCATGAAAATAAAATTATGACTACGATAAAGATGGTCCTCTTTCCATCTCACACGGTTCGCATTATGATGACACGTGGTTCGGGATACATATTTCTGGGTAGGCTAGCTCAGCATTGGCAACGCAAAGTGGTAAACGCTGAAGTGAAGCCAACTGTACAGTATAATTATACGTGTGTGCGTTTGTAATATATATATATCTATATACATAAAGCCGAAATTCTGTGTGTGTGTGTGTGCGTCCTCTATGCACGCCAAGATCCTTCGTCCTAGAGTAAAAATTTTTACATGGGTGTGATCGCTAATACTTGGGGAGTGTTTTGGACCTATAAAAAAAATGTTTTTCATGTTTTTCAAAAAATGTTAATGTTTTGAGGGGGATTCGAACCCCTGGATTAGTGACACGCACAAACTCTCTCTCTCTCTCTCTCTCTCTCTCTCTCTCACACACACATGCTCTCTCTCACATTCTCTCTCTCTCCTTCACAGGCTCTCTCTCTCTATCTCTATTTTTAATTTCAGAGAGAGAGAGAGGGTGTGTGTGTGTGTGTGAGAGAGAGGTAATACTGGGTTTGGTTATATTTGTGTGTGAGAGAGAGATAGTGTGTGTGTGTGTGTGTGTGTGGGAGAGAAAGAGTAAAAAATAAATATAGTGTGTGTGAGAGGTAGAGATAGATAGATAGCTAGACTGTGAGAGAGAGATAGAGAGAGAGACTGTGTGTGAGAGATATGTAGATAGATAGATTGTGAAAGAGAGAGAGAGACTGTATGTGAGAGAGATAGACTATATATGCGGGAATAAGGGACAGGCTTGGGGTGGGGGGGTTTGCGGGGTGCTGGAATAGGGGACAGGCTGGGGGGGGGGTAAAAAGCCTGTCCCCTACCGTCACACACCCCAAGCATGCCCCATACACACACATACACAGACATACAAACACACACATCCCTACCATACACACACACACACAAACACACACATACACTAGGTAAGGTAAGGCTTGGGGTGGGGGGGTTGGGGGGTGCGGGAATAGGTGGTGGTGGTAGTAGTGGTTGATGTAGTGGTGAACCTGTCCTGAACCTGTGACAAAATATTAACAGATTTAGTAATGAAAAGGTTTCCACCTGACTAAGATGGACAGGTGAGGTGAGGTGAGGTGAGTTCGGGCCAGATGCTCCTCCCCCTTTGGCCGTGTGTGTATATATACTCTGACTTGCCACCCTTGTATTGACTCTGTCTGAAGATGTATTAAACGAAAGTACTCACTGTTCCTGTTTCCTTTCTCCAGTGGTTGTTTTGCATATATATATTTATATATATATATATATATATATATATATATATATATATATATATATATATATATATATATATATATATATATATATATATATATATATATATATATATATATATATATGAGAGAGATTATATTAAGTAACACATTGCAATACTACTAACAGCACAGATATATAAAGGATTGTGCAACTTACGATATATGAAGTGATCTTCTCAGTTGTATAATGCACCCAGATTCTCAGCATCACTATCCTTCGATCCTCTTTTGTGTTCATACATATCTTGAGAAAATTTATCCAACATGGAGGGCATTATTTTCAAATCTTTGCAACACCCTCCAGACATTATTAGTGTGGTGCGTATTCTAAGTACAGACTCGAGCAGTTTCAAGTTTATGCGATTGCGTACTTTTGTTTTCACAGCATTTACGTGGGAAAAAATTCTTTCCACAACAGCATTGCTTACTGGAGTAGTCAAACATGATAGAGCATAGCTAGCAAGTTGTTCATAAGGCCTCTTTCCTTCTTCTTGGTACTTCTTGACAAAGGACCAGAACTGGACTGGTTCTTCTGGGATACCACCATTAAATACATCCTCATTAATCCAAGGATGGAAAATTATCTTACGGTACTGTTCTTCACAAGCTTCTAAGGAGTCTTCCAGTAAATATGGAAATGGTAGATCACTGAATGCAGGCCTATTCATTTGGCTCAGAACACTGTGTGGAGACAACTTGGAGAGACTGTCGAACAACCCTCTGTTTTCTGGTAAACGCATCTTTACTTGAGCAACTAATTCTCTAAGCATATCATGCTGGTTGATAGGTCCTTCCTAATTCATAAGTTGCTTTCCACTTTGGCATTTTGGTGTGTGAAAAGTCATGGTAAATGTTCTGTAAGAAAAGCAAATATAGTAGTCACTCATCGAAATGCTTGGAAATCATCTTATTTTCATTATGCATATAATTTACGAGTACATGTTAAAAAAAAAAGCACTATAATGAATCAGTCATTCTAGAAATTATATTGATCATATATAAAAAGTAAAAGAAAAATAGAAAAACGTCCAAGCATTTCTATGAATCACTTTACACAAACACACTAACACTTTCACTGTCCTGTGGGCGTACGGAAGTAGGACTGAGTGTTCCCACTTCCCATACACAGTCACCACCCGTCGGTAAACAAACCTGATCACTTCACGTCCAATACAAATGGCGGGCCATTTAAATTGGAATAATCACCTCACTGATATAATTTTTATTAGTTTTGCTCACTGGAATATGAAAATTGATAAAATAAGACTTAAGATTCATTATTAATACCAAAATTTCAGATTCCAATACCAGTAATACCAAACTTAATTTTCCAATACCAAACCAATTTTTTAATACCAAATTTTACCTAATTTGGTATTGAAAAATACCAGTTGGCAACCCTGCAACCGTACACACACACACACACACGCTAGGTAAGGTAAGGCTTGGGGTAGGGGGTTTGGGGGGTGCGGGAATAGGTGGTGGTGGTAGTAGTGGAGGTGGTAGTGGTTGATGTAGTGGTGGTGGTAGTGGTAGTGGTGGTAGTAGTTGTGATGGTAGTAGTGGTAGAAGTAATGGTAGTGGTTGATGTAATAGTTGTAGTGGAGGTGGTAGTAGTTGATGTAGTAGTGAAGGTGGTAGTGGTTGATGTAGTAGTGGTGGTAGTGGAGTTTGTATTTGTTACATATCAGTGTTGTATTATTATATT
>JAWZYT010000502.1:350000-555000 GCA_034508575.1 Petrolisthes manimaculis | reverse complement strand
TAAAATCTTCCCCGCGATAATTACTGATACATCGTACGTCTGCACTTTAAAATGTTATTATTCAGTAATTATATTAACATCATAGATAAGAATTGGAGTGCAACATACAGGAAAACAGCAATTACAAGTATAAAATAGTACAGGGGTTGGCAGAACTAATAACATTTACATTAGTTCATACCTGCACCTTTGGCTTAAAACAAAAAAACACTATGTTTCTGAAAGAACAATGCCCTATGTTAAAAAAATGAGAGCAATCAGAAAAGTTTTTCACCTCTAATTATACATTTTTATGAGGCCGAAATCATGCGGGAAAGAGATCACCCACCGAGATATTCCCCAACTTTGTTGTTAACAATTATTTTATCTGGTGAAAAGTGGCAGTTTTTCTGAGGTTCGTGACGTCGGAAATTTAGTACATGTGAAGTATATCTGTTATCTCTGTATTCAAATTGTATTGCAACTTTAATATAGCTCTTACATACGTAGGTGGAAATGAAGCGAACTTATACTGCCGACTGTACTATCGTCACAGGTGCGTCATGAAAACCTTCTTGTTCGTTTCCTTATGACAGATGTAATACTTTATCCCCACGACTCTTAAGTAAAGTGCCCTTATTATCCACTTTTAGTATTGCAGTATATCGCCGAAAATTAGCGGACAGTGTGAAACAATCTGTGACAAAATATCATACTGATCCGACTGTTGGTTAATAAGTTATCCCCGAAAAACAGTAACACACAGCCTCTGTAACCCATAGTAAACAGTTTTCAATGTACAAATTAGCAACTGTTAACATTCATTATCTTTCTCCAATTCACAAACAGATTTTCTCGACCGTAATTAAAAAAAAAAAAAGAGTTTATAAGGGTCGAGTGGTAATAATAATAAAGCTGGAACGATATATTAAGGGGGTGCGGTTTGTAGGGGACAGGCTTAGGGGAGGGGGTTGGGGTGTGTGGGAATAGGGGGACAGGCTTGGGGGATGGGGTAAAAAGCCTGTCCCCTATTCCCCCCCTAAGCCTGTCCCCCTACTCCTGCACTCCCCCAAAACCTCCCAAGTCTGTCTCCTACTCTCACACTCCCCTAACCCCCTCAAGCCTGTCCCCCTATTCCCGCACCCCCTTAATTAATTAACTTAATTTATATCTAAAATTTTAGTTCATACTAACATTTATAACTAAAACGGTTCTTCTTAATATAAAACACAAAAATAATTTCCCTTCACGGTAAATATTGAAAAAATTACCGTTATTCCGTATGGTGTTTCTATCTTCAATATCCACTTATTTACAGTAGACCATTCTAAGACTATTTACGACCTTCATTACCCACTTATTTACAGTAGACCATTCTAAGATTATTTATTACCTTCATTACCCACTTATTTAAACCATTTAAGACTCTTTTCTTCTACGGCATTTCCTCCACAAATAGCCCATTTCCATATTCAAATAGGGCATTTTGAAATTAGCCTGACCTTACCTGACCTAACCTAGACCATAGCAGACTACCGGGACCTAACCTGGGCAACTACCTGCAGGACCTAATCTGGGCAAACAACCGAAGTAAAGTACAGGAAATGACCGGGGCAAAATACTGAGACCAAGTCGGATCTGGCAACACTGCTATAAAATGGTAATTATTTCAAATATAATCATCCATATAGGGATAACTCATGTAAGAGTTTGATAGCTTCCCTCAGTTCCTTAAATGATAAACTTTCCAATAAATAGGTTAACTACCATCATACAATTTACTGCAAGCAGCTATACACAATTTATTTCGTCGTGATGCGTCAATAAATTATATTATTGGGAACTTTTTATATTATCATTTACCAGTGGGATATATTTATATGGTGTAAAGTATATTTATGTTTGTAAAATTTGTCTTATTGAACAATTAGGCCCAGAGGACACACGGACGCCTTGTAGTGGAGGTGGTCGAGTGGTTAGTGTCCTGGACTCATAACCTAGAGGTCGGGAGATCGATCCTCTCAGGTGATGGCCTGAGAGTAGTTGCTCTTCCTATTTGAGTTTCAGGCACTAACTATAAGGCCACCGAATGTCGTAAAACACCCTCACTGGTACTGCAGTATTTGCGAATTACCCTCACTACCCTCTCTCTGTGGCTGGGTACCAGTTCGGAAGTCGTAACGTGTGTGTGTGAGCAACGGTTGACCTGGGCCACGGTAAAGGGCTTGATGAAGCCTATGTCCAGTGTCGTAACATAAAAAAAAATACAAGGACCACACACATGTCCTTTTTACACTTCACCACTGAAGAGGTGAAACTGTATGGTAATAAATCATTTGTCTACCATTGTGACTTTTCTTCACTTTCACGTTGCCACTACATTGGTGTTACTGTGTGACAAGTGTGTGTTGATCCTTGTGTAACCACCACTAATTATAAAAAGCACCTGTATGTCTTAGACCTTATTCACGGAAGCGGATGGGGACGGCTGGCCATTCTTTGATAAATTGTCTTGTGATTGGTCACCTCCAGTAAGCGCGTCCCTCATTGGTCCATCATTCCCCCCCCCCCCCCCCCCGCCAAGCGTCCCCACATTTTTCGACTGAGCGGGCTCTTCGGGCTCTTCAACAGCTACATACGTAAACAAACTGAGAGCATAGCCATGGCGGGAGTGAATTCGCCTTTTTTTAAATGTACGGTAACAAGGACTTCACAAGAGGGACGCGCTTACTGGAGGTGCTGGCTGGCTGCACCAATCACAAGACAAATTATCAAAGAATGGCCAGCCGTCCCCATCCGCTTCCCTTATTCACCCATCCACCCCAGCACCCAGAGAAAGTTATGAGGACAAATAATAATTACTGTATAAATTTGTACAGTATAGCATGCATTGTAACTTGTAAACCAGTGAAAGTTATTTTATTATTAGTGTTATGTAAGTAATGGATATTTGTACGTACAACCAATTATAAAGCTTCTACAGTCTATATAGGCTACATATTTTGTGTTATTCACTAGCCTAGCTGGTACGTGATTTTTTTTCATTCTTCTTCTAAAAATAACAACTCTTAAGTCTTTAGCTATATTCCTAAATAGATGTAATATTTTACCAAGTCCATTACTACAATTACTTCTTTACTGTAGTATATTTTGCTCTTGTAATAATCAATGCCTATAATTTATTTTTTGTTTGCCATATACCTCCTTATAACACAAATACATTTTCCTATGAGTGACATAAGCATCATGCTACTCCTATTTATAATAATAAATAATAATAAGTTTCTGTTTGCCGAGTTCATCTCAGGATAATAAGTTTCTGCTGTTTGACAATATTAAGTTACCAAAAAATAGGTTTGCTTGGAAATACTTTTTTCTTTCATTATCTTTTCTGAACAATCTCGCCTCTATTATTATTATTATTATTACTATTATGTGTGCAGTGGTTATCTCTGCTATGCTTTCTGAGTTACAAGTATTTAGTGGGAACATTACTATTAGGCTATAAGTGGGAGAGACGTTGAGGTGGCAAAGGCATTCCAAGTATTGAATAAATCAGTCATTACTTAGTTTTAGTAGTTCAAGGACAAGAATATTTATTCAGATACACATATGAGCGAAAATAATATAGGCAAAATGTATGTATTGCAGATAACAAAATAATTTACTATAAGCAACATTCACGAGTGGCATTGCTCATTGTATCTCTACCGAGCTTTCTCTCCCTCTTCCACAGTGTTGCCAGCACACGTTTGCTTGACAATATTTTCCTAACCTCAACTTTAGAACTTATTTACCTTTGTGCCTCAATTAATCCCTGATTACTCTTGAACATTGACGGTCTTTTGGAAGTTATTTTCCTTAGGTCGAAATTTCCCTGTTTACTCTTGAACAATTTTTATATAATATCCCAGTGAATTTCAAAATTCTCTAAAACAGATAATGTTCCCTGCACCTGGCAACACTGGCCTCCCTTTCTCCTGTAGTCAGTGGCTGGCAGGTGACAGACGTTCGTCAATTCCAGCCCAAAATTTGAAATTCACCTGATGAAAATTTTAGAACCACACAGTTATAGCAAATAAACTCTTGCATTCTAATACAGACTCCACACACTATTTTTTCATTATCCTCATTTCTATAATGCAATAATATTTAATAATCCGGTATATACCAGTTCGCAATTGCAAATTAAAAGACTAATTACAGACATGAAAGCCATATCCATTAAATATAAAAAGTATAAGATTATTTAATTCAAGGCAACAGAATATAAAAAGTATAAAATATTTATTCGAGGCATGTACAGAATTTTCCTACTAACTCTTTGGATTAAAAAGCACCAAAATGAGGCAAACTAATTTCTGGTAACGTCAACAAAATAAAAGATTAATATTGATGTGTGTGAAATTTTCAAAGCGAGTAGGGGGACAGGCTTGAGGGAGGGTAATGCCATTACCGTAGGCGAACGATCGAACACTGGAAAATCAACCCCCCCCCCCACACACACACACACATACATCACCCCCTGTTCTCTCTCGGGTAGACGAGAGAAGTAATTACAACGTACGAAGCAATCCCCCATGTACCCCTACTCCCGCACCCCCCAAAACACTCCCTCAAGCCTGTCCCCCTACTCGCTTTGAAAATTTCACACACGTCAATATTAATCTTTTATTTTGTTGACGTTACCAGAAATTAGTTTGCCTCACTTTGGTGCTTTTTAATCCAAAGAGTTAGTAGGAAAATTCTGTACATGCCTCGAATAAATATCTTATACTTTTTATATTCTGTTGCCTTGAATTAAATAATCTTATACTTTTTATATTCTGTTTCCAGCAAAATGTTACTCATGATGGACAAGCACATTAATTAGTGTGTCAAACTTTGCTGAATGTAAATGCAGTAAATTCATTTCATATATTTATATTATTTTTTCATGGTGGTAGTCTACAAATTAGCTTCTTCTTTTACTGGATTCTGTCATGGGTGGTGGAAAAGATATTGCGTTTTAAAAGGGAAATATATTTATCTTGCTAGTTCCTACACGAGTATAAATATCAGTAATTATTTCGCTGGTTGGTTATAAGAGTGTGTGTGAGTGCATCATGAATTATCATTATTTATGAAAGTTGGAAAGTTATCACCACTTTTTCTGATCGATGATTCAGGTGTGCAATGCTTAGGCAACGTAGCCACCACAACATTTGGTTATCCAATAATATAATTGTATAGGATACATGTTAATTTTTAGCCTCCATTGATCTTATTGATGGGTCGTTTTTATTGGTCTAATGAATGGAACTCGACCGTATCTTGTCATTAATGCTCATTTTTACAAGAATATTTCCCTGTTCTAACCACAAGTTCAACTCATGTCGTCCATTCGTTTTAACGGGGGAATTTGCTCTTGTTAAATTTGAGCTCCTCGATTCTTCCAATGTATGCCAGGAAACAGGACCAGAAGAGCAAATATAATGTGGTCTCATGTTACTTGGAATAGTCTGCGAGTATTCAGTTGCTCCAGAATTATCAACACAAAACTTTTCCCTTAACCACCGTTTTTTTTTTTTTTTTTTTTTCCTTCTGACTCAATCATTAATATCAAAGTACATTTTCAATCCTGCAACAATAAATGTCATGTCCCTTTATATTGGGTTATTCCTGCTGTCCATCACGGGTTGCAGTACACTCGTGATACGTAATCCCTGACCAGAGACGAACGGCAGACACCACACACACATACCCTGCATTCGAACTCAGCCTCTATAGGTGTACTGGTTGGGGGGAAATGAATAATACCAGGCGATTACAAGCTTTCTGCTCCTCACACTCTGGTCAAAAATTATGTATCACGAGTGTACAGTACATATCACATCTACTTCATTAATATGGGGTGGATAAATTATAATGTAATTGGTTATTTTATTCAATTAATCATGTCGGAGGGAAGCACTAATGTTGTCCAATGGTTATGAACTATTGCGACAAATTGGTTAACGATATCTTGTAACTTATAGATAATTATATAATTATTAATTTATCAGAATATAAACAACGCCAGAAATGTCATAAGTCACAACATCCGAGGCCTCCACATTCACTTCACGCCCCTCTGATGATCCCGAAGGAAGCTTGCGAGGAGGAACTTCTGTTGAATCAAGAGATTCATCAGAGCCACGTGAACACTTCTGGTGAAATTGAGAGGAAACTATGTATAAGTCCACAGAGATGGTTGCCTTGCAAAGAGTTACATATATGGAGTCAAGTGCCTCAAAGGAATCATAAAGATGTCTCTGTGGCAGTTTAGGTGACCTTTTTGGAGAGCGTGTGTCAGCGTGAACCTCTACCACATGGACACCTTTAGCTAAAGTCTGAGAATTGTCATCAGTTGAAGGGTCGCCAGAATGAGTGTCTGATAAAGTTTCCAAGACAGAGAAGCTATTATGTAGTAAAACAGAGAAGCTATTATGTAGTGTTACCTTAGAAACGCTCTCGCTAGAGCAAGAACAAGCCTCTTCTTGAGAGTTGAGAGAGTGCTGCAACCAATTTAGGGCAAAGGGAGGAGATGTATGTCTTCACACCACCATCCTTCTGTCGTCTGAAGTTGAGTTGCCGTCTGGCACTACCAATACTGATGAATTGGGTGTTAGCCAAGTGGAGAATATCCTGCTCAAGGAGGTACATATTTCATTGGCGAGAACGCAAGGGGTGAACATCCCTGCAGTAACTCTCTGACCGACACTCAGAAGTAAGATGTGAGTTAAGAGCAAAACAATTACCACACCGGGAACGGATGTTGCAGTTCCTCCTCCCATGACCCAACTCATAGCAATAGAAACACTGTAAGGGACGCTCAACAAAAGGCTTCACCTCAAAAGAGGTGGGGTTAATAATGTTATTGCGATCTGGGATATGCGAAACATAGAAAGTGACGATGATCATATTTTTACTGCCTTTTAATTTTGTTACTCGTTGGACACTATCTGGGCACATAGCGAGAATGTCAACTTCTGAGAATTCATACAGTTCCTTATTATATAATAGTACGCCCCTTGCTATAGTTAATTAACTATTCGATGTGGTTTGATAGATTCAAACATGCTATCAGAATTAAGCATGGAAAGTCCTCTCTCCCCAAAATCAGGGCAGAGCAGGGGCCGGAGTCCCCTCTAGTCTAGCTCGCCAGGACTAAGAGACACGCAAGCCCCCCCCTCCCCCCCACCACCACCACCACGTTGAAGGGGTGGGGGTTCTGGACACGAAATTCATTTGTTTGAAAGCGTCGTTACCATCTATACATATATCAAATGTATGCCTCCATGCCCGAGAGAATCACCTCCATAATACATGCAACACATTCAATTGAACCCTGGCCATCGAGACTAAATTCCTTTCCTGGAAAATTATGAAAGTAGCTTACTGACACAGATTCTCCCAGTCAGCAACCAATGAGAGTAGGAACCTACTGCCACAGATGACACTTTGTGGAAGGGTCCAATGGTCTTACGGAAGTGATAGAACAGGACACGGAAATAATATTTTGATTTGAGGAGCCCAATCAATGGAAATATGAGTTCAACAGTATAAGCAGAAGGAGGAATGGTTAAAATATGTTCATAATTTAGGTTTGATCTCTAAGGCGATCTGGAGTATGGGAAAGGAGGTGAATTATTACAGCTGCTTCAGGTTGTTGAGGATATAAAAGATGAAGGCTTCTTCACCAGGTGAGTCAGTGATGGGAAATGAAAGTCAAATGTTTTAGTGAACAATAAATTGTCTTAAAAAGAATATTTCTGTAAAAGGAGAAAAAAATAGAATGTGATCCAGTTTTGAAGTAAGATTGTCATAGAATTTTCAATAGTCATTAGAGTGAGGGAGAGATAGATAGCGCAGATGTATTTAGGATGAGATTACTATGTAAACCGAAGCCAAAGGGTTGATAATTCATAAAAGTAATTGTCAAGAAACACGAGTGAGGTTGTTATACATGCAGACGTAGCATCCGCCTTTGGCACGAAATTAAGAATAGAGTGAGCAAGAGCAGACAGAGAAAGGGTTGCTGTCACTTGCCAATGACACTTGGGTTTTGGAGAGAAAGAATAATAGAGGCTTACTAGAGAATAGGTGCAGCTCAGCAGCAGAAACATTTGTTGATAATCCACATATGTTGCAGAAGTTACTGTAATTTGGAGTGAGTCAGATAATAGTCTAATGCAGCATTTCCCAAACTGGGGTAAATTTGAATCTAGCAGGGGGGAAATAATTACAATAGCAATACAAAAAATCTCATATGAATTTTCTCATGTCTGAGAGAGCAAACAAAAGTTCTTTTAGTTGTTACTAACCGCTATCTATCTGCTTTACAATATAACTTTATGTTTATCAGCGAGTATATTTGGACATTTTTTAAATAAATTAGTAAATAGTCACAGTGTGTGTTGACTACTCTTTCCCTCGTACACATGAAGGGGGAAATCTGGATTGTTAAACAGGGTGCCCCCAAGCCTGTCCCCTATTCCCGCACCCCCTACCCTGTCCCCCTACTCCCGCACTCCCCTACCCTGTCCCCCTACTCCCGTACCCCCCTACCCTGTCCCCCTATTCCCGCACCCCCTACCCTGTCCCCCTACTCCCGCACCCCCCAACCCTGTACCCCTACCCCCGCACCCCCTACCCTGTCCCACTACCCCCGCACCCCCTACCCTGTCCCCCTACTCCTGCACCCCTACCCTGTCCCCCCACTCCCGTACCCCCCTACCCTGTCCCCCTACTCCCGCACCCCCTACCCTGTCCCCCTACTCCTGCACCCCTACCCTGTCCCCCTACTCCCGTACCCCCCTACCCTGTCCCCCTACTCCCGTACCCCCCTACCCTGTCCCCCTACTCCCGCACCCCCTACCCTGTCCCCCTACTCCCGTACCCCCTACCCTGTCCCCCTACTCCCGTACCCCCTACCCTGTCCCCCTACTCCCGTACCCCCAAGCCTGTCCCCCTACTCCCGTAACCCCTTAAGAAATACAATGTCATTTAAACATTTTGTGCCACCTAATATAACATCTACGTTGTGGGGGGGGGGGGGTTAGGAGGGTGCGGTAGTAGGGGACAGGGTAGGGGGTGCGGGAGTAGGGGGACAGGGTAGGGGTACGGGAGTAGGGGGACAGGCTTGGGGGTACGGGAGTAGGGGGACAGGCTTGGGGGTACGGGAGTAGGGGGTACAGGATTAGGGGGACAGGCTTGAGCGGGGAGTTTAGGTGAGCGTGGGGGGTTTTGGAGGTGCGGGAGTAGGGGACAGGCTTGGGGGTGTTAGGGGGGTGCGAGACAGGCTTTCTACCCACTCCAATCCTGTCCCCCTATTACCGCACCCACCCACCCCCAGTCCCCCTATTCCCACAACCCCCTTAATTCAATCGAATATTTAGGAGATTTTGACACAAATATAAACTAATAAAACACAAAAATATAAGTAGAAAATAATAGTTTCACATAAGCTGTTTAACAATAATTAGTCTGAGGATATACAGGAGTTAAAATACCAAAGGAAAAATAATTAGTTCATTTTAATAATATTGTTTTGACACTACAATACCAACAATTAATAATATTGTTTTGACACTGTAGTACCAACAATTAATAATATTGCTTTGACACTACAATACCAATGATTAATAATATTGTTTTGACACTGTAGTACCAACAATTAATAATATTGTTTTGACACTACAATACCAACAAATAATAATATTGTTTTGACACAACAATACCAATGATTAATAATATTGTTTTGACACTGTAGTACCAACAATTAATAATATTGTTTTGACACTACAATACCAACAATTAATAATATTGTTTTGACACTGTAGTACTGACACTGTAGTACCAACAAGTACAATAACTGCACCAGAAAATGATCCACACCTATTAGGAATTGTACTGCAAAACCAAACCCCAAAATTTGGAACCGGATGCAAAATGTTATAAAGGAAGATTAGCTCTATTTTGAATTACGGATTACGTATTGAGAAAACATATGTTGAGAAGGTGTGTGTGTTTGCACCTCCCCCCCCCGTGTGTGTGTGTGTCGTGGAACCTCCCTCTCCCCGTGTGTGTGTGTCGTGGCACGTCCCCCCAATTGGGGGGGGGGGAGGGTGCGTGTGTGTGTGTTTGCACCTCACCCCCCATGTGTGTGTGTGTTGGCACCCCCACCCCCACTCCTGTGTGTGTGTGTTTGTGTTGGCTCCTCCCCCCCCCCTGTGTGTGTGTGTGTGTTTGTGTTGGCTCCCCCCCCCCCCGTGTGTGTGTGTGTTTGCTCCTCCCACCCCCCCTGTGTGTGTGTGTTTGTGTTGGCTCCTCACACCCCTTCTTACACGTGTTCTTGTTGGATAGGTGGGAATACCTGCCATCTTCCTTGTGAACCATTTCATCCTCCCTATTTTCTACTGTCATAATATACAGTTTTTTTTTATTGTACTATATATATTTCCATAATAATATCCATAACATTCCCTCCCAGCGTGTTTGACATTCGTCCCTATCGCAAAATGGAAAGGAAAGAAAATAATTAAATTTTATCCTTCTTGGCAACCAGTGAGAACCCAGGCAATCATCCCTTATATACCAATGAAGTGGCAGTGAGTGTTCACTTCTCCTCAACTCAACCTACAGTATTCAAGTGTTTATATCACCTTATACTCTTACTGATATTTACTTCAGGTAAGACACTACGGACTTGTTGCTTTATGTTTAATAACACTTTGAGTGCTAGCGTCATCTTTTGTTAGTGTATAAAAACTAACTGAAGACTACACTCACTAATTATTAAACTGTGTGTAGATAATCTCTTGTCCTGCCACTGACGCCTTTTATCCTGTGTCATTACAAATTCCACATTGTGTTATTTTATGAAGGAGGATCATTGTCAGTGTCGGAGTCAAGTATAATTGTAGACATTAGTAGAATATAATTTCTTGAGATGATAGCCACCTGCAAAGAATATTTTGCATTGCTTAAGTGTTAATACTTTAGAGTAATTCAAAGAATTGTAACTCGAGGAATTGTAATTGAATGATAGACTGAGGATACTGCCTCTTGTTTTTCACTTTATCATATTTCTTTAAAGATTTATCTATATTATATTTAGTTACAAACTCTCACTTTCTGACTAAGCAAAGTACACCAGCTCCTTCGTCTCATTTCTTATTGCCATCGGTAATAGGGAATTTCTGGAACTAATCTGCTAGATGTCACTGCTGTGCAGTCAGTTCATGCGACATGAGCTAAAATATTGTTTTTTAAAATCCCATCAGCATACAAATGCATAGAACCTTGATCATTATGATACTTTCGAAATCCTGCATCGACTTTTTAATACCCTGTATGGATAATTTTGAGATAAGTTGGTTAAATTAGATATTTTTGTTTCGTGATTATCGACCTTCTTCTGTCGATATTTAAAGTAAGGCATATGCAAAGGCTAAAATCTATTTATTTGGACAATACAAATAAATATGATTAAGACTGTACTACATATTATGACGTAACATACCCAGTAACATGGTAATATATTGATATAGTTATTTTTGTGGAGATATTAGCATCTCCTTCACAAAGTGAGCGACAAGGCAAAAGTAGCCCGAGCAAGACTCCGCGAGTTGGAACCAAAACAAACATCTGAGAGTCTGTCTGGCGTCTGCCTCAGCTCCTCCTTCAGCTGTTGCAACGTCCAGCTACCGTAGTCCATTGTTCTTATAAAAGAAGCAAACCAAACACGTAACAATAACCAAAGGGTGCGCCAGTCGGACAAACACGTTTGTTTTGTTTTGATTCCCTCCACGATTCGACTACTTCGCCAGCACATTCGAGTTGCCTATTCTCAATTGAAATATGTATTTCAATAAACCAGGAAGTTGATCTATGTAATTCGGAGTTTTAACTATCACCTGCATGTTCTTTTTATGTTTATTGTGTTTTCATTTACTTTGTTTCCAATCAATGGTGTACCTGTTTGGTAATCCCGAGATGGCCAAATAATCTGAATGCCAATTTCACCAGAAAATCAACTTAACTCCTTTTGATCACGAATAGTACTATTTTACCTGTGTTTTACTACTTAAAAAGAATTGTGTAGAAATATGTATCATTTAAGCTTGATGCATTTTTTTTGTGTATAGAATGACTCTGAAGGAATATTTTATTTTGCTTGTGTGCGCGATGAACCGCCGATTGTGATGCCACCTGGTGGCAACCACGAGTTTAGAAAATTCCCCATTGAAATGTGAAGCAAAGTAAACACATCCAAAACAATGTTTTCATGGACTCCTTTTCTGCCTACAACATACATGCTTTCCTCTCCTCCGTTTCAAAGGTGAGGGTACTGTTACCATTATATCCCTGTCAATGTCCTAAACAACCTTGAGTTCACAAACTAGGATGTTCTCCGTTACAACATATCACTTTCTTTAATGGTTAAACTCCACCAACCACTCTGACTGTATTAATTAATTACCTCTTTCTTCACTGTGGTTGTCTATGAACAACTCATCTCCTCCAACTCTCAGCCCAAAGTCATCTTTCAGGTGAACTTTACTGTAAACTCTAAGGGACGGCTTAAGTCGACTCCTACTTTATTCTTAATGGGGTATTGCAGTGTTGGTAAACCTGGAGTAATCTATTCTTCTAAATAATTTCAAGCAACAGGCCAACATTATTTTTTCTCACGTAATCCAGTTTCCTGGCATACTTAGGAGGATCAAGGTGCTCTGATGTATAGTACTGTATCAAATATATATTATCCCCTTAATTAATTATTTTGAGTAACCTATATCCAACTGTCAACCTATGTTATAGTCCAACACTCATACATACTCTACAGACACTTGACATGTTGTTCTCCCTTGGCATTTCTCCCCACAATAATTACTGTGTTTCTGTTCCTGTGCCATCCTCTGACAACCATTTAATATTTCTGTCACTCTTCCAGCAGCTCCTCTTTTTACTATCCCGAAGCTGTCTCTGGCACTACCGATCCTCAGACTGAACAAATTTTAGGAAATTATATATTGATATTTCTTGGGGCTCCGTTCTTTACCCTGCATGGCGTATCAATTTGTGGTGAAAAAATGACAAAGGTCATTATTGTTGGGATGAAGGCACATATCTGTTTCACTTCTCTGGTTCTAAGCCTTGGTTTGATCGGACTAGTTCTGATACTATAATAACAACGAAAAAAACTGCCAAAGTAGCGTAGATATTATGAGAACATTGCTGGACCTCAGTCGTCAATTAATTACAGTATTATTACAGGGCAGTTACAGGTAATCTATAGCATTTCAGTTTTGTTGAGTAATACCAAATTATTATTTTTGTTTATGAAACAGGTAAATCTGCGTCATCCAAGACAGATCGAAGGACATACAACATCTTACGAATAATGTTGGCTTGGTTCCTTACCATCACCCTCGTGGTACTCGCTCATTCTGAGGTGAGTATGTGAACCATTGCGGACAAAAGCTTTTTTCCTCATAGTGGGTGACTTTAGTAACCATTTGACTGTCTTTCTCTAATAGTGAGCTGTATATTTTTCTTATAAATTAATCAAGAAGTAGCTTCTATCTTCCAGCAAAGTACGAAGCCGCTTCTAACTTCCAGCAAATACTCACACAAATTAAAGCAATAAAATCATAGGAGTACATGAAAACAATGGTGAGATATCTGTATGTGTCACTGCTGAGTGGAAAATATAATTGTCCACAATAGTAGGCTACTGTACATTCGTGGATAAAAGGTTTCAATATACATATGTGATTAACAAACAATATAATAATTATTGTTTTCATGTTCCCATATATTTTTTTGAATAGTGAGTAGCTGTGTGTATGAAATTAGAAAATGTTGATTAACCTAAATAATGGACAGTTTCCCTGCTAACAAACAGAGGGAAGCTGATAGACGTTTACATGAGTCATCTCAATAAAGATCATTATATCAGCTTTTGTAAGGTCTCGTATTACATGTTCAAACTTCAATTACACCATTCCATTGCTTTTTAACAGATTAAAGTGAATCATGCTCATTTTCAATTATTTACGAAAAGAATATTGCAAACTACAACAATGATATGACTGCATTACTGTTTAACTTGATACAAGTGAAGTAATTTTATTATCTATTTTTTTACGGAAAGAATATTGCAAACGAAAACAAGTTTCATGTAAAACATTGCTGCATATTTTTACTGATGTAAATTTACCATTGTCATGTTTTTTTTTTTTTTTCCTGTGAATAAGTGGATAGTATATACTTTTCATAGACTTCAGTGCCTTGATATTCCTTCAAAGTATGCCAGGAAACAGACCCTGATGAAGAAATATAATGGTATCCTATTGCCTGGAATATTTTGGAGGAAAAATTTGCTCCAGATTTACTACCCAAAACAATGTGCTTTATACTGCCTTAAAATGCAAGCCAAGTTAAATTAGGCCAAGTATTTACAAACTTAGACATTATGCTACAATTATTACGTGGAATATTCTAATCATAATACAATACATGGTTGTAGTAGTGGGGGAGGTATTGGTATGTTATCGCCAGATAATAATAATAATAATAATAATAATAATAATAATAATAATAATAATAATAATAATTATAGATAGATAAATAGATAGTGGGGGAGGTATTGGTATGTTATCGCCAGATAATAATAATAATAGATAGATAGATAGATAGATAGAGTGTTCTTAGAGGAAGAGAAAAGTGGCCATCTTTGCCTAATGTTTAATTCCGGTGTCATTTGACTGAATGTTCGAAAATGCCTTGATTTCACTATGATATTACAGTTTAAAAATTGACAGATTACAAACTCTTTTCATATTTACTAATATAAGATTACGCAATGTGGGCTAGTCATAAACAGTCAGTTAGTCTCAAATAATTTAAAACCACGTGTAGACAGTGTTTTCAGTTGAGAAATGAATATTAGCTGATTGCTGTGTAGTCCTGTAGGGATGTTGTCAACCCCATCATTGATGACACAACCAGCCTCTGGGTATGGCAACACTGTCTTCCTTTGGCTCGGAGTGATAATGTTATGTGATGGAAGCGGATGGGGACGGCTGGCCATTCTTTGATAATTTGTCTTGTGATTGGTGCAGCCAGCACCTCCAGTAAGCGAGTCCCTCTTGTGAAGTCCTTGTTACAGTATTTACATTTAAAAAAAGGCGAATTCACTCCCGCCATGGCTATGCTCTCAGTTTGTTTACGTATGTTGCTGTATGTAGCCCGGGAGTTGGGGACGCTTGGCGGGGGGGGGGGGGGGGGGGAGAAATGATGGACCAATGAGGGACGCGCTAACTGGAGGTGACCAATCATAAGACAAATTATCAAAGAATGGCCAGCCGTCCCCATCAGCTTCCTTATGTATGTGATGGACTGACAACCCCATCAGAGGCCACTATTAATGACACAAACAGCCTCTGGGTATGGCAACACTGTCTTCCTTTGGCTCGGAGTGATAATGTTATGTGATGGACTGACAACACTCATGGAAATACAACTGAGATAAACCAGGCACATGAGATGGGTTATAATCTCGTGCAAACGCAAAAATGTTACGATAAGAGTCAGCGAGAGAAAGAGGGGCTAAAGCCATTTAGGCCTATATACTGATATAAAAATGATATATATAGTTTAGTTTTTTAAACAAAAATGCAAATAATAACATTGTTTGCAGAGAATATATTATCTAAATACATTTAAAGAATACAAACATTTTTATCCAATGATGCTGCTATGTAATATTGTGTTATTACATAAATACAAAACTATATTTATACTATACTGGGTAAATAAGCAACAAGATTATTAATGAACTTGTGTGAAACAGCCAAAGGGTAATGACGTCCAAGAGGAGAGATGGGACCCACTCGAAATGGCAAGTTCTGAAGCACTCGACACCAACGATAAGACATCTAGAAGGTTTTGGTGTCCCTCCTTTTTGTAAGTCAAGTCGTTGTTTCATCATTAAGATAGGTTGGGTGAAGGAGGCAAAGTTTATTTTTATTACCTTCTTAAGGGGGTGCGGAAGTAGGGGACAGGCTTGGGAGGGTGGGTTAGGGGGGTGCGGGAATAGGGGGACAGGGTTGGGGGAGGGTAGAAAGCCTGTCCCCTTCTCCCACATACCCCTAACCCCCCATGCCTATCCCCCTACTCCCACGCACCCCAAAACCCCTTGCACCCCCCTAAACCTACCCCAAGCCTGTCCCCCTACTCCCGCTCCCACTTAACAACTTGAACACACATACACATAAATATTGATATCTATGATAATGAGCGATTCATAAGTATACTAAAATTTATACCAAGGCTTCCATAAATTTACAAATGAATAATATCTATATGCAAGAAAGGAGGATTTCTGAAAGAGAGGATTATAGAACTCAATGATGACGATGAAAGACAGAGAAATTCAAATGCCTTACTCGTTCACTCGTGATACGTAATACCTGACCAGAGATGAACGTCAGGCACCACACACACAAATACCCTGTATTCGAATTCAGCCTCTATATATGTGTACTGGGTGGGGAAATGAGCAATACTAGGCGTTTCGAAGCTTTCTACTCCTTACACTCCGATCAGAAATTATGTATCACGTGTGTACACAGTAGTAGCCTACTTGTAAATCGACATAAATATTTGCGTAGATATGAGGCAGCTATAGAGATAAAGGTTGATTTAATTGAACGGATGAATAAACAGGAAGTCTCCTATAGGTATATATATGCTAGGGAGAAAAAGTAGTTCAATGTTACAAAAATGAGAATATGTTAACGATTGATAATTATTGGAGTAAGATGGTTTGATAGAGTTTGTAACAAGTCAGTGAGAGTGAACTGTAAGAGAGGTGAAGTCTAGATGAGAGGATGGAGATGAGCATCCTTAAATGGTGTAGCCATGGTAAAGGTATGAATGAAGAGAAATTAGAGAAAATGGAATAGATAGCAGAAGTGGAAGGAAGAAGTAAAGGGAGGCCAAGGAGGAATTGGAGGAAAGGTATTTAAAGAAGCCTTGTATTGTAGAAGGAAGAAGTAAAGGGAGGCCAAGGAGGAATTGGAGGGAGGTATTTAAAGAAGCCTTGTATTGTAGAAGACTAATTGTATTACGCATCTCTGAATTATACCCTACCGTGACTATGTGACATCCATTAATATTATTCTTATTTTTGGTAGGCCTATGTACTGTATATTTATGTATAGGCCTATTAAAACAGATACCGAGACCCCAATAAATAATACAGTTTCTACTGGTCTGTAGTACGAGTTGCTTTCGTAACCTGGGTGGCATTTGTATGAGAGGAGCCGCCCTGGAAGAAGCAAATTGTGACTTTGTTGCCCCCAGTACTGAATGTTCATCATGGAGTGGTGCTTGTTCCTGTTGCATTAGTAAGTACTCCAACTTAGTCTCTCTCTCTCTCTCTCTCTCATACACAAACGTTGTAATCTCTCTCTCTCTCTATCATAAACAACTTAAATAATCAATATTTTCAAGGACACTTTTTTTTCTAAGCCTTAACCTCGGGATTGTAGGCTATAAGTAGCTCGTGACTGTTGCAAGGCCCCGAAAATATTGAGGCCCGTACTAAGAGTCAGGAAGGTCTATGCGAGCAAGGCCAAGAGATATACAAGGCCAAGAGATATACAGGTCAGGACACTCGCGCTCCTCACCTCCCACCAGGAGGGTGAGTGAATCTGTGACGTAGCTAAAAGGGAAGTTGACTATTGGCTGTCCATCAGTGAAGGTTTCCCGCTCTGCTTTCAAATGGATATACAGTGTAGGGCGGTATTTCAAAATCATTAATAGGAATTAATGCCATGTGACTCTGTTCCCATGGGATAATTATCAAATTTTCCTTCACTCTCTTCTCTCTACACACCCACTCTCTCTCTCTCTCTGCACATCCACACATACACAATTTATCTCTTTCTCTCTCGTTATTCTGCCTGTTTGATTCTCTTCTATTACTATTCTTACTTTTATTATTAATAGTATTTTTATTAACAGACACTTGTTAATACGCATATGACTTATTGTTATATATAGTGTGTCTGTATGAATTGTTTATATAATGTTTATGTGTCAATTTCTTCTAATGCATCTCTCTCTCTCTCTCTTTCTCTCTCTCTCTCTCTCTCTCTCCGAATTCCAAATACAAAATATAATTATCTCTCAAGTTCTCAACAGATTTCCTGGCAAATATTTTTGTTCGCCCTCTAATGTCTACTTCAATCTCTCGTTTTCCTTCTATGGTCTGTGACGTACTGGAAAGGGTAGTAAGCTCCTCCCCCTGAAATTGATACCCTGTATGGGGGGGTTAGTGTCCCGACCTAGTATATCTCTTGGCCTTGTATGCGAGGGTATTACCTTCGACCATCACCAGGGTCGAAGGTAATACTCTCGCATAGACCTTCAATCCTTACCACTAGTCATTTATCCTGGCTGTTCCTACCAGCTCACTCCCTCCCCCTCCTTACCTTACTCCCTTAACTTGAATAATATATTGTATATTGCTTATTTTTATAATAATACAGTGTAATTTACACTATATAGATGTAAATAACAATATTATAATACTTTTCTATACATATAGAGAACCATTTCAATAACTACTCTAATAATACAGGAAATATAACAGCATAATGAAGCAGGAGAGCAGGATAACATCCTCACCCTCCTATGTTTTTATACAACTGAAGGGAAAATACGATGACCGTTAATATATATAATAGATGATCTGTATTGCCAATATTATTGTAAATGAGACACAATGGCTCTCAAGTTGTGTAAAACAGTATTATAATTTTGTTATATACATGTATGCTGTGTAAATTACTTAGTACAGCAAAGTAAGTATTATTATAAAATTAAAGAATAGACAAAAATAATTCAAGTAATGGGAGGAGGGTAAGGAGGAGATGGGGGAGGGGCTGGGCTGACTGTAGGGCGGGAGGGTAGCCAATTAGCTAATAATAATGATAATATTATTATACTTCTCTCACCTCCTCTATTTCATCTTTCATAGTCTTAGATGAGGTGCTCACTCTACAACATTTGTATTATCATGAGAAAAGCAGTATATCTTACCTATTAACTGAAAATATGACTTTGAAAACTGTCAGATGACAATCATTCAATGACAAGCAAAACCTCCTTCCCGCGATTACCCAACTCATGGAGGAATTCGTAAGTGTTATAAATAACTCACACATATTCCCCGAAACAAAAGTATCGACTTAACACCTTTTCATACATTATCTGATGTTGTTTTCAGTTCATCATATCTATTTTCTCACAGTAGTTTTGTATAAGTTTGGAAATAATTGTGGAATGTCAGCTGGAAGACACAGGTATACCCTTGCCTTGCCTTCGACCTTCCTATTGACCTTCGTTCCAATAACGGCTCTGACTATTGGTACACTAATGCCTTCCCCTGTACCTTCCACCCTCGACCTTCCTGACTCTTAGTACGGGTCTGAGTGTTTCGCTAGATGAGACAGTGGAGTTTGATGATGTTGGTAGCTTCTTTTCTGTCCCACTAGATGACGACACTTTATACACGTTACTTGCAAGAGAAGGCAGATATATCGTCACTCACAGCATGCGTCTTGAAATATGGTCGGGTATCTACTCTGTTATGAGTTAATGACGATATAGGGGATATTTTCTTGATGTTTTGGTGTAGCCAGGACTCTAGAGGAACAAGAGAACCAACAGATCACCTCGGAAAAAAACCAGACGTTTCTCATGGACTTATATATATATATATATATATATATATATATATATATATATATATATATATATATATATATATATATATATATATTAAAGTGACTACGATGTAATAAAAATAGTTATTTACAGAACACTAACATAACTTTACCTGCACACTACAGGTTAGCAAATGGGTGTGTAATGTATAAAGTGGGTTTACTGTAAACATATTCATTACATATAATGCAATACACACACCCAATAACAGCAATGGAAAACAAGGGACTACTGTAGTATTGATATGTTTTCAGAATGTTCAGACTCTGGGATGTGTTTGGCCAATGGTGGTCAGTGTCAAATGGATAGGGTGTGTCCACCAGAAGCCTACATTGACGTCTTATCTCCCTGTGCATCCCCCAGCGCTTGTGTGTGAGTACAATAATCATATCCTCCCTCTGTGTGTGTGTGTGTGTGTGTGTGTGTCATACCGTCAGTCGACCTTGTTAAACAGTATTGATTCAAATCCATCGTAGCCAACCCCATACCAGTTTTGGAGTCCTTCTTACCGAAGGGATATTACGAGATTGGAACAAGTGCAAGCCAGGGCAACCAAACTTATACCCTCTCTTAGACACAAAAGCTATGAAGATCGGTTGGTAGAACTCAACCTGTTCTCTTTGGAAACTCGGAGACTGTGTGGTCAGCTTATCGAAGTGTTTAAAATACAATGAGGCTTTGACAATGTAGACTACAGGGACATTTTCCAACTCAGTGAGGGCACAACCAGGATTCATGGCTACAAACTTGAACTGAAGCGATACAACCGTGACTGTCCGTGATCGGTGTGGTAAATTCTTGAATGACACATTCAAGGACGGTCACATACTTACACAACTAAACCCACAGGTACCCTCTTTGTATGGATCGTAAGGTCTTCTAGGGTACTTCTTTTCCTTGTAACTCCTTGTAACAACTTCCATGTTAATGTGTATATGTGTTTCAACATTTGTATCTTCATAGAATTAAGTTTAAAAAACGAACAATTATCATATATTTCTTTTATTTTATGTATGTTCTTCGCACACACCATTTCATCTAGTAATGTGATTCATTCTTTAGTCTTTCTTACAATTTAAGTAACTTTAGATTCCTTATGTCTTTCCTCAATGGTTAATTCTCTCAGACTTGATATTCATCTTGTTGTTGCTCCTTGTACTTTTTCTAGTTTGGGTGGTTAGTATACTGCTGGTCTCGTAACCCGATAACAGGGGGAATTTACCTACTTAGTAGAAGGGCCCAGAAGAGTTCTTCTTTCCAAAGAAATAATAAGGTTGATCACAATTCATAATGCCCCAGGAATAGATTGATTGATTATTAGATGATGCCACTAGCCATCTGGCGGAGCAACAGTTTGACCCATATACCGCCCAACATAATATTAAATTCTAAGGATTTCATAATAATAATATTATGGTAATTTATATAATTTATAAATCATATACACATATTAGTCAGGCTTCATTATACCAAAAGGGATAAGCACCATGATTAAAAGGAAATATCAACTTAAATTCACATTTTACTAAAATAACCTGATTAATTTTAGTAATATATATATTAGAGAATCAAATTAAAACGCAAAAATACATTGAATTATCTAAAAATATAAGCTATAAAAATTATACAATTCACAACTTGTGGAGGAAAGTGTGTTCCCTCCCACACTACAAGTCTCCTCCCTGATCACCTTGGAGAGACTGTATGAACCATTCTCCACCCGGTACTCGGAGAGGTGTACCTACGACGAAGGTCACCAAGACTGGGTCAATCCACAAACAAATGCCCCACTATCAAAGGGACCAGACAATCATCACAGTAGGAGGAGGAACCCTCTCCATTAAAAATCCACGAGTTAAACGCAAGTGGCCAATGCGGAGACAGGCAAGATCCGCCTCCCACCGGCTGGACAGGCAGCTGTAGCTCCACAAACCAGGGCGCTGGCAGACGCCGCGGAGCTTGTTAGCCCCGACGGCGTCCCATCTGTCCTGCCAGCAGGACGAACGGCAGCATCTATGTAGGGTCGAAGGTCTGAAGCAGGTACGGGATGACGCCTGGCAGGAGGCCGAGCACTGAAGGCCACACACAACCTTAGCGTAGCGTCATCCTGCTCATTCCCATCGACACCCACATGAGCCGGGACCCAACAAAATGTGACTTTGCGGCCACGACGTCCCAGGAGTACAAGCCACTCAAGGATGGCCAACACAAGGGGATAGGAAGAATTAGAGTTGCCCAATGCCTGCAAGGCACTATTGGAATCGCGAAAAAAAAGGCTGCGGGGAGAGTGAAAAATTCTGCCCCTGGAATAAACAAGCCATTTTTCAGTATCCATCGTCTGATGTATCAGAATGTTTTACACAAGAATTGAACCGATTGTTTATTTATTGTGTGCACCTGGTTGTCAGTTAGGAAATCCTCGTATGTGAGTGTGTGTGTGTGTGTGTGTACTTCCCTTTAGCAATCTCGAGAATGGACAAATTTGCTCGTGCTGTTGACATTAAAACATAATCTGTTCATATATTTATTATTATTTTTCTTTTGTGTGTGGTTCACCTGTTTCAGATGCTGTCAGAAATGCATCCAAACATCGACATGCATTGACGGCGGTGAAAGTAATGATACTGGTCTGTGTACTGGAAATGCGGATACCCTCCTACTGATGGACGAATACTACGAGCCTTCTCCTGCTCTTGATTGTGACGATGGGGAGTGTAGCTGTGTCCTCAAGTGCGGAGGTGATGACTGTGAACGCAACGAAGGAATGTGCATCAAGAAGACAGAAAAGTGCCCAGAAGGATATAAAAACAATAAACAGGCTAAAAAGTGTGGCTGCAATAATAGCGACACTTGCATGTGTTGCCTTCCAAGTAATTATACTATATAGTCACAGTATTGATGAGGCTTCAGATATATCTTTATGTAAAGAGACTGATGAGTTTCAAAATTCAACAACATATCAAAATGTGAATATTACTCAACATATCCTTTACCTCTTTGCCAACCTTGATGGCTTCACATTTACTAATGGGAGACCTAGTCCAGCGATAAAAGGAGAGAGAGAGAGAGAGAAGGGTCTTGTTAGCTCTGGCCTAAGCCGAGAGCTCTAGGTCTTATCGTAATTATTCTTGTTCTTGGGGCGACCACTTCTTAAGAAAGGTTCAACTGACTCACTCACTCACTCACTCACTCTCTTCCTCCCATCCATTTTCTCTTTTACCGACATTGAATCATTTTTCCGAGGGGTTCACCCTCAATAAAAAGGGTTCATTTTCAAAATTTCAATATAACCATATGAATACAAAAATCCAGATAAAACATAATTAATATTTTTGAGACCTTTACATATGGATATTTTATTATTTCACTTGAATCATTAAGACCTGGAGCTTTTGAAGGGTTTTCCTTCATGTTCTTGTTATATAGAAGTGTCATCATACATATTATACTCTGAGTATTGTTTATATCTTCGACAGTAAAATATAAGGTAGTTATATAAATTGGCATTCATTAGCTTCAAGTTACTGATTTCTCTATAATATTTTGTAAGACTTGCTACCGACTAGTAAACTAGTATTCTGTTGTAGTCTTACTTTAGAAGAATCAAATAGCCTTCAATTCGTTCACAACATACTGCACCTTTAACATACAACTTCTCGAGGGAAGGAAACAATGGACATATAATGACTTTATTTGTTAAAATGACACCAATTGTGGTAGAACTTATGATAATTCCTTCATACTGACTATGTCAAGACACAAACTTCCCTCTTATACAACACGTGCTTCTTGTTATAGTTTGGAGGAAATAATTATTAAGCTCAGGCTTTCTGACAGCGACAGCCTATTTAGTTACCACTTGATAAAGTCGAGTTGTGATATTGGGAAAAAGGCTGTGAATTAGAGGGAGAGCACAGGTCGATTAGGAAACGGTTTGTCAGGGAATAAGGCGATTGCTAGGGTGTAGAGGAGATTGATTGATAGATAGATAGATAGATAGATAGGGAAACAATCGTCCATGATGTGTTTATAAAGCCTTTCATTCAATCTCATGAACGTAAATAAAGGAGTCATGTGTTATCTGTAAATTGTTGCCTACTGATTTCTTCAATATACGTTATTGACTGAGGTAGGCTATTAGTCAGTTTTTGGCATACAGTAGTTTAGAGAAATCAGTAGCCCCCTATTTTGCCTACAGCAGGTAAGGTAAAAAAATGTGAAGTTTACTGTATCACTTTATAATAGAGTAGTATGTTATTATGCTTAAGGAGATGTTGTATTGTGTGCGTTGATGGAAGGCAGGCAACTGATCTTAAATATCTTGGCAGGAAACAGAGTTCCCAAGAATACGAATAAGGGATCAGATTTATAATTTGTCTGAAGGATTCACTAGATGTTTAACTCGCCGACAAGAGATAAATCTTTCAGTGGGAGAACCTATTTTGGTAAATTGAAGGGATACTCTTTTCTTTCCTACAAACTATCCTGGGAACCAAGTCACCTCAATATATACCAAATAATAAATCTGTTTGGTGACTTTGATTGGAGGATTCAATAGCCCTCCAAGGTTATCAAAAAGAGTTTTTTCACTTTACAAAATGTTTACACTTCACTCCATGATGCCGATGCCAATGGCCCTCTGCATGTATTGTGCAATACTTTGCATAACATTAATCATCTCTTTTCAGTTGGTAAGAAATCGGATTGCTAAACTGATGACTGACGGACTACTGAATGTGACCTCTTCACGGCAATGAATGAATAAGGCACTCTATCCTACCATGATGTAGTACCGGATACGGTTGAATAAGGCACTCTATCCTAATATGATCAATTTTCTTTATTTTACAAAGATTCACAGCGACTCAGTTTTTTTTTTCTTCCTCAATACCTGTAACGCAAGACTTGAACAATTATTCCATAATTCATATACCCTTTGTCATTATCTACAACTTTCAAACACTGAAATGTATTATTTAAGGCATGTGTTTTAGGTCATATTAGTTGAGGAGGAATCGCTGTATATTCACCAGAAGCAAAGTTAACTTCAAGCACATGTACCTAATATAAACGTTTCTGAGAGTCAAATAAATTGTTAGATATTAAATAAGTACAGTAAATATATAAAAAATAGATTATTAAATAAAAATAATGAACTGTGACAAGATCAGGATCACATTCCCCTTAAAAACGATGCTTAAAAAATAGCTTTTGACAATAATTAATCATGTTAAAAATATATTACTTCTATGTAAGCATGGTACATAAATAAAACATTTGGATTTAAAGCTGTCTGTTAGCGTGTTATTTCATAAAACCTTAATTTTGGAGCCAAGCTAATAATATTATCACATACGATACAGTCACTCATAAAAGGAAACACACTCCTCTAGGCAAGTTGTGCAGTAATTCATGGCAGTCCAGATCTGGAAACAGTGTGGCTTCTTACCCTTGGGGGAAGAAGTGTTCGAGGGTCAGAGAGGAGGCGTAGGAGGGTGTGAGACTAATGAATACCTCTGTTTACTCGACACTTTACTGATCAGGTCATGTTTTGTTATATATGTTCCGTAATCGAGAGCAGGAGGTGAAAATAGTTAGATAAATTATAGTACTGTCACGAGCACTAATAAGTATTCAGGTGTGTTGGATTTGAATACCTAGAGTCAGTAAATAAATGCACAATAATATCACCATTAGAATTGAGTCTCGCCCCAACCTTGATGGAGTGCAGACGTGTTTCTGGCGCTTTGCATGTGTTGTGGTTTGTGCTGTTTTTTGCATTATTTCTGGGTTCTTGTTTGTGTGTTGTTTCTGTGGTGTTCTAAGTGTTGTTTGTCTACTCTATCTCGTTTTTATTTGTGTTTTTGCTGTTTGTGATATTGTTGTTTGTGGTTTGTTTGTTTTGTTGTGATTCTGTGTGTGTTTGTGTGTGTTCAGTTGTTCGCTTTCCATTTAGGCTTTGCCTGACCTAATGGAGAGCGCGGATTCGGATGTGGCTTACTGTCTGGAGGCTGACTTAGCCATCTTGGAAGAGGATAAATCTCCTATCGAGGATCACTCAACCTCTACCAAGCGACCCGTTGATGCCTCGTCAGACTCCTTGCAGGATTTCGATAGTGTGGACTGTTTACCTTCATCTGCCAAGACTGCTTCAACTGTGCATGACGTGCCATCTCTGCCTCAACATGGTGTTTCTTCTTTGTATTCCAACTCCTTGCCCTCGTCCAATCTTCCTGCTTTTGCCACGAGAAATGCCTATGTCAAGCTATCCTTCCCTGGGAACCCATCTACGGACACAAAGCTGCGTTGGTTGTCTGATGTCAACAGGGCCTTCCAGCTGCAGCGTGAACTGGCTGAAGTCGAGATGGCTGCTGTCAAGGTTAACCCGCTCGTGGGAACTGCGCATGGTTGTGACGTCACTTGGCTTGCGGGGGTTGGAATGAAGGGGGAGCAAGGAAATTAGATGAAAGAAAACTGAAGCACGGGAGGGAAAGGCCAAACTATGTCAAACTCGCATGGTCCAGAATATAATATAGTAGTAGTACCATTATTAATATTACTACTACTAGTAGTAGTACCAATATTAATATTACTACTACTAGTAGTAGTACCAATATTACTACTACACATTCACATTACTATTAATAATACTATTAAATTATTTATGTTCACAACAATTACTACTACTTACTACTTGTAGTAGTACCACTATTCATGCTACTACTACTAGTAGTAGTACCAATATTACTACTACACATTCACATTACTATTAATAATACTATTAAATGATTCACTGCTACTACTATCACTATATAATACTATTACCATGCATCACTACAACTATTCCTCCAAATGACAAGCACATGTGCTTGTACTTCTCCTTGTACAGGGACAAGTACTATTGCGGACTGGAGTTCGTTACCACCCTCCACCAGCAAACCCCGACATGTCGCACCTTCGCAATCATGGATTCGAAATGTGAAGCTGGAAACAAGGCTCATGAACCCGAGTCAACATCAGTCAGGTTCATGAGCATTGTTTCCAGCTTCACACCTCGAATCCATGAATGCGATGGTGCCACATGTCGGGGTTGGTTGGTGGAGGGTGGTAACAAACTCCAGTCCGCAATAGTACATGTAGATGGATCATCATCATCATCGATGTGTCGTGTCCCTGAAGACGTTGACGACCATGGCAGACCACAAACTCCCTATCTCGCACCATCTGAAACATCCGCGCTGGTGGGACGCCACCTCCAACTTCCTCCACAATTCCGTCCATAAACTTGATGCGAGGATGACCTCTTTCTCTTCTTCCTTCTATCTTCCCCGTCAGGCTCAGGTTCTCCAAAGCTTCTCTCCTCATAACGTGTCCCAAGAACTCAGTCTGTCTCCTTCTTATTTCTCGCAGCAACTCTCTTCTGGTGTTAATCCTTTTCAATACTTCGACATTAGTAACCCTCGCCGTCCAGGGAATCTTGAGAATCATTTTCCAGACGAACATCTCCAACGCTTCCAGCCTCCTCCTGGTGTCACAGTTTAGCGTCCACGTTTCGCATCCATACAGTAACTCCGACCATATGTACGTCTTGACCACCTCTTGCGACATCCGAGGGATATATGACTGTTGTCGAGAAGCATCTTCATTCTCGAGAAAGCTCGCTGAGCCAGTGCTATTCTCCTTTTAATTTCCCCTGCACATCTAGCTTCTGCGTCTAATTGGCTTCCAAGGTACATAAACTTATCCACCTGTCTAATTTCTTCACCTCTAATCCGGATGTTACACTTTTTCCCCTTTGGGTTCTTCGTAACTATCATCACCTCTGTCTTGCCAATATTAATTCGCAAGCCTCTCCTTTTTCCAGCTTCATCCGCTCTGTCAACCAGCTGCTGAAGTTTCTCCTCCGTGTCCGCTATCAGAACTGTATCGTCCGCATACTTTATGTTGTTGAAATTAACTCCACCGACTCTAATGCCTTCCACCTCTCGAATGTCCTGGAGAGCTCCCTCACTGTTAATAGAGAATAGATCCGGGGAGAGGACGCATCCTTGCCTGGCTCCTCTCCGTATCTCAATTCACTCGCTGAGGTCACCTTCCACCCGCACGGCAGCAACCTGGCTCCAGTAGAGATTCTGGATGACTCTCAAATCTTTCCCGTCGACGTTTATTCTTCCAAGATCCTCCAGCAGCTGCTCGTGTTTCACTCTGTCAAACGCCTTCTCATAATCTATGAAGCATAAGTGCAGGTCCTTCTGCATTTCCATCGTTCTCTCCGATATCATCCTTAACACAAATATAGCATTTCTTGTCCCCTTACCTTCAATAAAACCATACTGTTCTTCTGGGATGTTTTGCCTTATCTTCATTTTTATCCTGTTTAAGATTATCCGGAGCACAATCTTAGCTACCTGGCTGATAACACTCAGAGTTCTGTATTTTACACATTCCACTGTTCCAGGTTTTTTCGGAATGCTTACAAAAATCGACTTCTTCATCTGGGATGGTATCATTCCACTGTCGTAAACTTTGTTTGTGATATACGTTAAAACTTCAAGTGAGAAATCTTCCAGGGTTCTCAGCATCTCCACTGACACACCATCCTCTCCAACAGCTTTTCCATTTTTCATTCTACTCATAGCCTCCTTCACCTCCTCAACCAGTATAGGCGGGCCATCCAGGTTGTTATTATTGTTTTCGTCGACCTCAGATCTGTCCTCATCTGCAAACAGTTCCCCAACATACTCCTGCCATCGCAACATCACATCCTCTTTTTCTATAGCCATCGTGCCGTCCTTCCTCTTCACTCCAACTCCTGCCTTCAGTCCCTTACCTCCGGTCATTTCCTTCACTCTGCTGTACAACGCTGAGTTATGTTGGCGATCTAGGTCCTCTATCTCATCACACTGTCTATTTATCCATGCTTCCTTAGCTTCAGTACATTTCCTCTTTATCAATCTGTTGAGTCTCCTGTATCCATCTTCGTCTCTTCCCTTCATTTGCCTCCTCAAGTCCATAAGCTCCAGTATTTCTTCTGTCATCCATTTCTGTCTGCATCTTCTCTCTCTGGGTGGTATCAGCTCATCTACAGCTTCCGTTACTGCTCTCTGCAGGAAATCCCACTGTTTCTCTGCATTGTTGATGCACGTATACAGGAGGCAAAGGAGGAGGCTGAACGTGATGGCCTATTATTTCAAACCAACCCAACTCCTGACCTGCTCCATCGTTACCAGATGTCTAGGGATGCTTTAGTTGCCCTGCAAGAGTGTGCTCACACTGAGTCTTGGCAGCGGTTCACAGACAGTATTAACCAGCAAACAAGTGTGGCTTCTATGTGGCACTTAATTCGTCGGGTTGTTAGAGGGACGCCTGCCACTGCACGTCATCACACTCCCACCGACTATGCCCAACAACTTGTCGATGCCTGGTCAGAACAATCTACCACAGTCAGTCTACCCATCCACATACAAGATGTACTCGCTTCCCGTGCTGCTATCCATCGGCTACGTCTAATGTCTGCTCTGTTGCAAGATGATGACGATGATGCAGAGCAGATAAGTGAGGAGGAGTTGTGCCGTGTTCTCTGCCAGGGTAAAGCTTCTTCCCCTGGTGATGATGGTATTACTTATGCTGTGGTGCGCCTACTTCAACAAGTTCCTGGGAACCCCCTACTTCAACTGTACAATCTTTGTCTTCGTGATGGTTGTGTACCACGAGCCTGGACCAGCAGCACAATAATATCTATCCCTAAGCCCGGCACTGTGAAGTTCAGGCCAATTACCCTTACTTCCTGTCTTTGTAAGCTTATGAAGAGTATCTTACTTAATCATCTCATGTACAGACTGCAGGATCGCCTTTCTCCATGGCTGTTTGGTTTTCTTCCACAGCGGAGCACACACCACTGCCTAGTCGACCTGTACTCTCGCCTTTACAGGGACAGTGTGGTGGCCTTCATTGACCTTCGAAGTGCCTTCGATGTTGCTAATAGAGACGTCATTTTGGATCAACTGGTCGACTTTGATATAAAGTGTAATCTATTACAGTGGATTCGGGGCTACCTTAGTAACAGGACCTTCCGTGTGTTTTTCAGTGGTGCACTCAGTCCTTTGCTCAGGTTTTGTCTTGGTACGCCTCAAGAGGGTGTTTTCAGCCCATTGTTATTTAATATTTTGATGCATCGGCTGCTATTACTGGTACTACATTTACGTGCTATGCTGATGATAACTGTGTTCATTCTACCTCACTAAGGGATCTCCAGCAGTTTCTAGACTCCTTCTCTGTGGCCTCCGCTCACTGTGGTATTATTGTCTCACCAGATAAGAGTAGAATATTCACCTGCCGCCTTCCTCAAGCTCGGCCAGTGTTCACCATTGGAGGGATTGTCATTCCCATGTGTTCCCAATACCGCTACCTGGGTGTGCCAGTCAATATTTGGCCAATTGTGCCTGCCAGACCTCAAGATCATCCTATTGTCCAGGACTTGTTGGGTCGTCACCAGCGCCGACTTACACCACTTCAATGGCTTTCTAACAACACCTCAGGCATCTCCATGCCAGTAGCCAGGACCATCTATATTGCTTTTATCCATTCAGTTGTTGATTAACCTCTCCCCTGCTCTTGACACTTTAGAATAATTTCAGAACAGAGCAATGAGGATAATTCTCGGCTGTCCAATGTCGACCAGGATAGTGAACATGCAGCGTGAGTTGTGTCTTCCCCCATTAGTGTTGAGAATTTATTCTAATGTTACTTGCTTTACTGTAAAGAGCCTCCATATCCCACATCTTTCACACCATTACTCTCAGTTAGTCAGAACTTCTCTTCGACCAAACTACCCGATCCCTCCCATACTGCCTGCTGGACGTACTCTTTAAAGGTCTGTTTCCTCTATGCTCCGTAGTCTTAATATAGATATAATGGTTGCAGACATCCCCCCAGGGCCCCCTCAGTGGATGCTACTGTAACGCTGCTATTTTTATCCCCCTTACTTTACTGAAGGAGGAAACAAAAACACGGCCTTTTACAATAAAAACACACACCAGTGTATGATACTCTATCCTTTTGCTGGTTCAACCCGGTCTGGAAAAAAAAAGGACTGAGTAACTGAACTTGCCTTGCGAATACCATAAAAAAAAAAATCATACAAAGGCAAGTCCAGTTCCTCAAAACCACAGGTTGATCAGAGAAACCAAGCTATCACACACTGGATAGATAACGTAGCCTGAATCCCAAGCACGTGCGTCAGCAACCCAGATTACTTTAACGGGGGTTCGACCAGCGTCTTAAATTAAGTCAAAGTCTAAGTAGGAACACAGTCTATTTGTATAGTATACGGTATCGGTGACAGAATACTCAACTGATTATAAACTAGTTTATTATTTACATTAATTAAATAAATTAAACAAAAAAAAACAATATATGTATGTCTGACTCCCCCCTCCTAAATCCCCAATCCCCCAATCCTAAACCCGCTGACCCTAGAACGGGGATAATCCCGCGTTACGCTAGGGGACAGCACTAAACAAACAAACAAACAAACAAACAACCAACAACATTAAACAGAAATACACTTCACTTCAAATCCTTCCTACACTTACTAAATAATAAAAAAACCACATACACATATATAGAGATTATCAATAAGAAAAAATATATATATGGCCGAAACAAATATGATACTATTATGATTTTACTTATGCCAGCAATCTCAAATTATTACCCTCGTACACCAGTGAACTTTAGCTACTCAAAGGATTGTGCTTTTATGGCTTTTCACCACGGGAAACGAAAAGAGACTCATTAATAACACAACAATTAAATGTATAAACATACTCTACCTCAATATTAACACTTGTAGGCACTGTTGTAGTACTAATCCAGTTGAGTTACCGTTTCACCACGGGAGACAAAGAGAGACTGATTGTGAGCAATTGCTTCACTTCCTTCTCACTTCGTCCCGGCAGTTCTATAGCATGTACTCGTGACAAACTAGTCCCTCATGACCTACATTTTGATACTTCCACTAATTTCTGTAATAACCCAGGTGTCTTCCCTAGCACAGTGGTAACAGTTGTGGCTGCAATCTTGTGGCCCAGCGTTCGATCCTTGCTCGGGACACTGTTAAAAATACCACTGATGCCAGAGGTTATCACCCCTGTGAGCAGGGGGTGGGGGGTTTGAGTCCGCTGTCTGAGGTCTTCCTGCTTAGTCAGCCATAGCCGAAGCTGACTCGGGTCTCAGGTGGGTGTAGAGGTCGTTGGGCCATACATTACATTCTTGTGATGTGTGCTATAATTGTGTTTCATACACACAGTGTGTGCTACACTCTGTCCCAGTGACTGCCACTCACTGGCACCTTTAATAACCTTTAATTCCAATACATTATCTCTCTCCTCAGCCACATATAATACAATTCTAATTTATACTACAGTACAAATATTTATTCCGCCACCGAAAATGGCTCGTCCTCTCTTTGGAACCCTACACCTCATTTAACTAATTTTCTAAGTAAGTTACCAGTAAAAATGATGGTAGTTCAGGAGAGTGAAGTTAGTGATTATACATTAATTAAAAACATCCTAAATATCATACATAAAAAATGGGGGTGTTACACAACCAATATCTGATGTGAGCTTTACACCTACTTCCAAGTCGGAACTGCCTTCTCTACAGCGGCAGCTGGCTCTAGAAAACATAGAAACAGTGAAGTCCATCATCACAGATCCATACTGCCTCTACACCAGTGGTTCCCAACCTTTTTTCTGTAATTTCCCCATGCACCTAATTCAACCATCCAGATTTCCCCCTTCATGTAAAGTGTTGCCAACCTAATTATTGACGATTTGATCCCAGCCCGTGGTTTAACTACAATTAAGAGCTCTACCCTATAATGAAGCCAAGAATGTCCCCAACCAAATTAGGTGAAAAATTCCACTGTAAACTACATGTGAGCAATACAAGAGCAAATTATATATTTAATCACGAATCAGTAACCGCTTCATTTGAGCGTGGGAAAAAAATATCTCCAAGGTTAACTATACCATCTCCCGGGCGTTACATAACTACTGATAATTTCCAGAATTTTAATTCCAGACTAGAATTTCCCCCTTGAAACATCCAAATTTCCCCCCTGGGGGAAATTTCCCCCCGGTTGGGAACCACTGCTCTACACTGATGGCTCATTGCAAATGGATGGTGCAGCGGGTTGTGCCGTTTTCTCACCTGATATGGAGTCACCTCCAGGGAGCTGGATTGGCCGTCGTCTCTGTAACCATTCCAGCTCAACATTGTGTGAACTGTATACTATTCTGGATTCTGTTAGTCTTGTTTGTCAACGTGGAGTGAATACTGCCATTTGTTGTGACTCTAAACCTGCCCTTCATTCCCTCTCTAGTGTTCAGCACACACACTCTTCTGTTATTCAGCAGATTTTATCATTTATTACGTTATCGTAACTTGATTATCATGTTATTATGGATACCATCCAATGTAGGTTTAAGTCACAATATTATACCTCAACCTCGGGGCTGTAGGCTTTAAGTAGCCTGTGACTCTTGCGAGGCCCCGAGATTATTGAGTGTCGCACCAGATGAGACAGTGGAGCTTCGTGGTGATGTTGGTACTGTAGTCTCTCTTCTGCCCCAGTAGATGTCGACACCTTATTTATACACGTCACTATCAGGGGAGAGCAGCTGCACTGTCACTCACAGCATCTTGGAATAAGGTCTGGCATCTTCCATGTTGTGAGTTGACGACGATGTAGGGGGTATTTTCTTAACGTGTCGGCGTAGCCAGGATAATTTGACGACAGAGCTGGACCCAATTGACCTCTGAAAATCCCAGAAGTTTTCTCGTGGATTTGAACCAGGATCCTTCACAGCCGCAGTCCGTCTCTTTATCCACTCTGCCCCGGGGCCTGCCACTTGATGTGGTTTGTCGACACCTGCTAAACCATCAGATTTTGGAGGAGCTTCTGGTACGCCATATCCGTGTTTTGGTGGATTTAAGCCCTGCAGACCCCTGACGTGTTATACCGTCAATAGGTGGAGTCCGGCTGACTTGTTATACTGTCATAGCTATTTCCCACCATTTACGGATATGTAGGGCTGTTTTTTCTTGTCAGCGGGCTAGTAAACACACTCACATTATCGATCCGCTATCCACTCAGTTGATTCTGGGATCCCACGATGGCTGGGCTAGTTTTAAATATTTGCCCTTGTCCGAATTTGTGCTCTAACGATCGTAAGACAATACCGTAGTGAATATATGTATGTGACAGTGACACCATGATATTCCTACAAGGTTACAAATTAATATTTAGTGTATAGATCATGACACACGATACATGATGGTAGTAATAAGAAATTAACACCACAAACATGCCCAGGCAAGGGAGAGTAATGGTAACTATACGTAATTCCTACGTTACAAATCAGTTTGTTTATCATTTTCTATGTGACAGTTACACGATGATATATTCCTACAAGTGTTCATACTATTTTTATTGTTGTAATCATGACATACGATACATAATAGTAGTAATATGAGTGAGTAAACAAGGGAATTTGGCGGGCAACTGAACAACCATGCCAGTCGAGTCTCACTCACCCGTACAGTCAGACACATTGGTGTTTCGCGCGCAAACATGGTCCACTTCAACTCGCCATATCTCCCTAACTACACATCGTACAGCCCTCCAGAAGGTATGTAAGAAACAATATTGAAGTCAGTACACTATGTAGGTTAAGTGTGAGAGCGTTGTGAATATAGGGGAAATCGAGGAATTTTGACGCTAGCCGCAGGGTAGAAATGTTGAGGCAGGGAGGGGGGGTCCCGGGCTGCAGGGGTTAAGTAGGTCATAATGTAAATATTTGTCTGAATGCTTGTGCTTCATTCTATTATGTTTTCATGATGTTGTGTGTGTGTGTGTGGTAACTTGATTCTCATGGGTTCTGCCTACCTGTATGTATGGTTGCATGCCTCTTGATTGACGCTACGGCGCAATTAATAATAAAAAAAAATGTATCCAGGCTTGTTTCGAATGGCCTGATCAAGTAGTAATTTAGCGAGCTCAAGCAAATATGAAACAAGATAAGTGTTGTAATTGGTTCACTACTATGTCAAATGATTCGAAACTGCAACAAAATCTGGATACAAATTTTGGATTGCGAGTGTAAACTAACGGAGATTAATAGTAATTTTCATAGGGGTGATTGATGTAAACGTTTGACAGATTTCTCGGTTCGTAGGCTGGGAAACTTTCCAATAAGTAGGTTAACCCTTAATGGCCGGATTGCGGTCATAGACGCCCCCAATAAGCGCCATGATCGTGTCGTACACCACTGCTATGTGGTGACCGGGCGGGATGAAGCACCGCCATTGCCAATGTCGGCATTTGCGAGCCCAATTTGGCGTTTTTTTTTTTTTTACTTGGCTATACTTCACCACCATCCCTACAAATCACCATCGTCAGTCAGTGTGTTACTGTGAACATGGATGGATGTGGATTAGATTTTTCGTGCGTGTCCGATTCTGTGTTGCGCCATGCTTACTTACAACACTGACTGCCACCCACGTGGGCCACGTTCAGTTGTCGTCAGAGCCACCTACACGTACCCGAACGCAGCCGCGCTCACCCGACAGAGTACCCTTCATTCCTCACTTAATTTATCGGCAACGGAGAGTTGTAGAGAGCTGGGGTTGGTTTTATTGGAAAGAGGAAGAGTTGATGGTGCTAACAAGACCAAAGTTAAGTTGTTCAGTATCGTAGTTTAGACGTACAGAGTAAGTGGAATAGAGCGATTTTGGAAAAATCGGCCAAAAGCGCCCGGACAGGCAGTAGGGAAAGTAAGACTAGCCCCGGACTGACAGATTGGCTATTCATAGTTATCCCATCGCGGAGGGGTTAAGTACGTACAATCTTCTAATTTACTACTACTACTACACACATACAGTCGCGGTCAATAATAATCATCCACATATGGGTATCTCAAATAATTTACTGTCTAATGTTTTCACGTTCATATATGATGTTATTGTTTTAAGTAGTGAGTAGCTGCTTGTAGTAAATTAAAAGATGATACTAAATCTATGTTTTGCGAAGTTTATCATCTAAGGAACAGAGGGAAACTCTGAATCTCTTACGCTAGTTACCCCTATATTGATGATGATATTTGCCCGCGACTGTACAGTTCCGAGCAAATGAAACGGAGACATGCCAGCCACCGAAGAGATGGTGGAGTGCTTCCCTCATCTGGTAACACTGATAAGGTCGGGGCTTCAACAGCAGTGAGGCATAGATTTATCGCTAGCACGATTCGAACATGGTGTTCCTTTCTACCTGTTGTTGATGTATAATATAATATGAGCACTATCCATTCAATACCAAAATCGATAATAGACAAACAGAAATTTGCTCTGTATACATATTCTGTGTAATACATTGTGTAGATTATTGTGTTTATTATAACAAATTGGGATGTATCTTGATAAACTTTTGTATGATCGTTATATAAGAGTAACAGCATACTAAAATTAGTAAATGTTATCATTAGTAGTACTGTAGTTGTAATAATAGTAATAATGATAGTAGAAGTAACAGTAGTAGTATTTAAAATTATTATTATTACTATTATTTTTCATTATTATTATCATATATTATTGTTGTTATTATTCATTATATATTATTATTATTATTATAATTATTATTATTATTATTATTATTATTATTATATATTATTATTATTATATATTATTATTATTATCTATTATTATTATTATCTATTATTATTCACTATTATTATTATTATTATTATTATATATTATTATTATTTTTGCTCATTATCATTAGTTTTCATTATGATTATTTTTCATTACCATTATTATTATTATTATTTATATTATTTTCGTCGTCGTCACAATAATTATCTATTCTAAGGCTCATAAAAATATTGCTGATTAACTAATCATTTTATTTAAACATAAGTAAACATGAAGAGTAGGTTAATACCCTGTCCATCCTCCTTCATTTTCAACGACTGCCTGAAGTCTATCTGGCATGTTGATAATGTGACGTCTTACAAGGTCAAGACGGGCAACGAGTTCCTGTTATGTTAATTCATTACTGGGTTCCCATTCATTTACAATCGACGCCCAGATATTTTCAATGGGATTACAATCTGCTTCCTTACTAGGCCACGGTAGTAATTGGAACTGAGGATGATGAACAAACCATTCCTGCACGATTCGAGCTTGGTGGACGGGGCACCGATCTTGAACGAAATAAGTATACACAGTAAACACAAACACGCTACTCACCACATCCTTTGTATAAATGACATTCCCCCAAAATTAACCATCATGAAAAAAAATAATAATCAAGCGATGACCCCCCGAGATGCCCTGGACCTTTGCCTGACTAACTCTTTATTAATTATTGTAACATTCGTGATCTTTCCTCCAATTTCTCATCTGTCGAACACCACTGCTGATCCTAATTTTCTCTTCCTCACCAAAACCCAAATCTCAGCATCATCCGACAGCAACCCCTACTCTGTCTCCTCTTCCTTTCTCTATCCTCGGTTTCGTGCCAAAGGCGGATGTTGCGTATACGTACGTAACGACCTCACTTGTTCTTGTGTTTCCGAACTTGACTCTTCTGAATTCTCAACCCTCTAGTTTTGGCTTACCTGTTACTCTCAATCAAAATACATCTGTGCTGTATACTTCCCTCCTAACTCTACTGACTATCCAAAATTCTTTGACTATTTTCCTCAAAAGTGGAACATATTCTATCCCATTTTCCATTCTCAGATAACTCCATTTTAGGAGACTTCAACATTCACCACCGCCTTTGGCTTTCATCTCCCTTCACTGATCCACCTGGTGAACAAGGCTTTATATGTTCTATCCTCAACGACTTTGAGCAGCTAATTCAGTACCCTACCCGTATTCCAGACCACCTTGGGGATCAGCCCAATATCCTTGACTGATTCCTAACCTCTCATCCTTCTGATTATGCTGTTGAAGTTATCTCTCCATTGGGCTCCTCCGATCACAATCTTATTTCAGTATCCTGTCCTATCGCTCCAGTTAGTCCTTTGGACCCTCCCTGGTAGCGGTGGTTGTTGCACTACAGCACTGCCAACTGGAATGATCTGAGGCAGTACTTTCAAGATTTCCCCTGGAATGACTTTTGCTTCTGTGCACATGGCTGGGGTCCCTCTGAGAATTCTGCACGAATTATAGAGGTAATCCTCTCAGGCATGGAGGCATACATTCCATATTCTTTCCCTCTTACTAATTCACGAAACTCTTCGTTTAATCACGCTTGTTCTACTGCTGTCCACAACAAGGAGGAAGCTTTCAAATGGTACTGACGCCTTCAAACTGATGAATCTCGTGCTCTGCATATTTCTGCCTGGAATCGTGTCAAACCTGTTCTCCGACTAGCCAAAAAATCCTTCATCCGTGCCAAGTGCAATGACCTGTCCAACTCTTCCACCTCTCGTTCTTTCTTGTACCTTGCTGTGAATCTCTCCAACAACTTTTCTTCTTCCTCTTTTCCTTCTCTCATCATTCCTGATGGAAATGCTGCCATCTCTTCACCTGATAAAACTAAACACTTCTCTCAAACTTTTGCCTCTAATGCCACTTTGGACGATTCTTGCTCTGTTCCTCCAACTCCGCTGGCTTCCCCAGGGGGCATGAGGCTGCTTGGCTGAAGGCAGGCGTGCTCCCAAGGGCGGCTGAGGTCTGTCTGGGTCGGGGATTAGTGAACCCGTCTGGCTAAGAAGAGACATAGGGATATAGGAGTGGAATACCTGGCGCTACAGGAGTGGCCATTTATGTGGTACATAGAGTAGCCATATATATGGCCGCTACAATAGTAAATGAAAAAGATTTGTAGTTGTACCCCATTTATTCAGACTTGTCCAGCAGCTGCGTCAAAGTCGAGGGTGAGCCTAGCTCCAGGTATGAATGGAGCTCACTGATTGGCTGCTATGACCCTGGCGTTACCTCAGCAAGCAGCCAGACACTTGGAAGGCGACATACTTCAATTAATTTCATGTAGCTAGAATATTACAAAGGTTATTCATATTTATTTTACACCATTAATCAATTTAAATTTTGCATCCAAAACATACAGTAGTAAGAAAAAATATTATTGCGAGTTTAATTCAAAACACAGTTTGGAAATGTTTATACAACTTTTTGCATCGATTTTTTTTTCTTTTTTTTTTTGCCGAATCGATGGCATTAATACATGAATATAGCATTCATTCTCGTAAACAGTTTTCTTGTGAACATGACAGTAACATCAGATTTTAGATAAATATAAATATAAAAGAGATAAGAGACGTTTAATGGGAAGCTGTCATTTTCGATTTCAATAAGGTTTACATAAAATTAATCTTTTTATTTTTATTTGCCACTAGAGGTTTTCTAATCGGTTCACTGTAGATTCAGAGACTTTGGTAGATTGTGCAGCTCGTGAGAGAGCGTTAGCAGGATCTACTAAGGGTGCTCTGGTGGCCTTCTCTAATAAAATGTACTGATTTATGTTAAATAGGATTTCCTTGACTTGACTGTGTAGAACACGGAAGCGGCTGGGACTCTGAACTTCCATTGTGGTTGTTTGAGGCAGTCTGACAACAATTTATTCTCTGATTTTCCAGGTACCACAGGGGACTGGGTGAGCCACTTCACCCCTGAACTGGAGGCCAAATTTAAGGTGTGGGAGACATCAGGAGGCGAGGTGGCTAAACAGGTGGCCTTTAGGTACAATTTGAACACTACTCCTTCACCAGTTCATTAATAAAGGGGATAATTATACACTGTTGGTACAATGGAGTTACTTGATTCCTCCAAAGTATTTATGGCAAAAAAAAAAAAAAAAAAAAAAGGACTAGATGGACGGAAATATTGGTAGTCTGTTGTTGTTTGTAATAGTTTGGAGGTATCAATTGCTCTAGATTTACCAACACTGATCTCCCACAAGCTTAACTGGCAGGGGAGAGTGACATACTGTAATAACTCAACAGATCCCAAGGCAACAGACAGGGTCCAGTTTAACACACGGTTTATTATGATAAAATAATAGATAGATGTACTGTAAGTATAGGACTAGATTAATTTTGCATGTGTAAGTGGCAGTTTTCCATATATTATTATGCTGTGTTTGGTGGTGTCTAATCTTTAGTTCTCATCTTGCTTATTCACAATATGTAGTTCTTTTACTTGGAGACACCTTGAGGGACTCTGTGATATAGTCAAATATTTTAAAGTATACGAGTTCTTCAAATATTGCCATGAAACACCACCAATTGGAAAGGATTGTTTTTCATGGCATAGTCAGGAGGAGCCTCCAATTCTCATACACGATCACAGGGCCCATAAAGGGGGATTCTTTCGTAGGTGAATTTGAAGGTCTCTGATTTCTCAGATTTATGCCATGAAACAGATCCCTTATTAGTATATTTAAGGAGCCTGTTTTCTGGCATAGTTAGGAGGAACCAGTAGCCTTCCAATTCATCAACAAAATAATCTCCTTTTAATCTAGATGCTATATATGTTCTGGGGTAAAGAAGGTTACTTACACCAAGTGAAGAGGGTCGATGAGTAGTGTGGCTGGCGCGACTGGTGATTGTCTTTGATGTCTCTTCAGAGTTTGATTTGTAATATATAAGGCTTTTCTATATTTATATGGTTTGAGAGAATACAACAAGGTTAAGTAGTTTACTCACTTTTTATTTATTACACGAGTTAGTCTACAGAGTCACAACATGTAGCTATGCACGGGTTATGTTAGGCTAGGGTGCTAACTTTAAAGAGAGAGATTATGCTAGAGTAACCTGTTAAGGTGTGGTTATCACTAGCTAACTGACTCGATAGGGGCGCAAGAGGAGGTATCTCTTGTAGGTCATATGACCTGTGTCGTCATTACATGCTAACGTGTTACTGGTTCACACACAGAGTTAAGCAGTATGCAGTTTTAAGAGCATCATGTGATGTCTGAGTGTCTGAGTGACTCATGTATGTAAGTAGTATGTAAGTAATTATAAGTAGCCACCTAGATGTAGGTCTAACCGGAACATACAGTTCGTTATGAAGGGGTAGATTGAGATGTGTGTACGTATGTTGACTATACTTTGTTAAGAGAGGAGAGATGGGAATGACTGTCTATCAGAAATAAACACTTGGAATTAAAACAAGATGAATTAATCTCCTCGTGCAACAAACCTGGTTCTCTATTACTTGATGTAGAATCAAACACGAAAAAATATATATACCGGGTATATAAAAATAATTATTAACTCTTAAAGCCCAGATAAACACAATGCAATTAATGACAATTAAATTAGGTATTCCCGTACGTATTTTCCTGAAGTTTTTTTTTTTTTTTTTTTTTTTTTATGTTCCGACACTGGACATAGGCTTGATCAAGCCCGTTATCATGGCCCAGGTCAACTGCTCACACACACACACGTCACGACTTCCGAACTGGTACCCAGCCACAGAGAGAGGGAAGTGAGGGTAATTCCCAAATACTGCAGCTGTTATGGTACCAGTGAGGGTGTTTTACGACGTTCGGTGGCCTTATAGTTAGTGCCTGAAACTCAAATCGGAAGAGCAAATTATCTCAGGCCCTCACCTGAGAGGCTCGATCTTCCAACCTCTGGGTTATGAGTCTAGAACACTAACCACTAGTATATACAGGCTCAGTCCCTTGACGCTCAGGCTCCACCTCCTATTGTATTACCAACAACTAGTGTAGAAATAACCTTTGAAAAATGCACTTTTACCTGTTTGTACTAAGCTTACTTTATAAATAATTGTTGGGATTACATGAAAGAACATTAGTACATCATGCTTCTCCCCTTCTTATGGTATTGTATAATAATTACATCATGTAATAACTATCTAGGTGAATGGCGATACTGTGAACCTAGCCAAAAAAGTGTGTATAATTCTACCTAAAAAATTAGAGGTACTAATTTTGAATGCATGACATTTTTACATCATATTCAGTTTAAATATATCTATACTTTTATATTGTATGATTATATTTTTTAATACTAATGAGGTTCAACTACATATTTATATTAAGTTTAAGGTATATTTACTGATTGCAGTACCCGTTTTTTTATTACGATAGCTACTTGATACTTGCAAGAGAGAGAGAGAGAGAGAGAGAGAGAGAGAGCGGTGAAATTTAATTTTCTATATATCTAAATGAAGAGACTCTGTTTATCTGTCATGCTATACAAATTGTCATGTGACCACCTACAGCACCAGGAATTCACACACGGAAAGTGGACGCACACGAGGGGGGACAGAGGACATTTTCATCACAAAAAACACCCCACTAATTACTTAATTACACATGCTTCACTTTTATCGTATGCCTGGCAACCAACTCGGTTTGTTTATATTCCATGCTGCTGCCGCTGGGAAGGAAAAAATATCGTATTGTACGTAGCACGGGCTTATGGTCTAGTATAAACATAAGAGACGGTACTACGTAAAAAATTACAACATATGGAGGAAATACACAAGAGGGAGAAGTAGTTACACTAAAAAGCAAGGAACTATAAACTAAATAAATTCAGATGTATTTGCCATCAATTTCTGAGGTCATAATACATTCTAAGATTACATCAGTCTGTATGCCTTTTCAGACAAGAACCTGTGATAAGGGCAAATATAAAGTTGGTAGAGTGCTAGGACACTATTGCATTATCTTTATCTAACTATATGCACATGCAAATGTGTCGGTGCCTGGTCAGAACACTCTACCCCAGCCAGTCTACCCATCCACACGTGAGATAACTATGGAAGTATGGAAGGAGAAATTAGGGAGAGAGCAACAGTCAACATTGGATATTGGGAGCTTGCCTAGCTAATGCCATCGCCTTATTTTTTCCTTCATTGTCAGCTTAGTAAGACCCATTTTGCAGCGTAATAAAAAAAAATACTGCGGAGTAAAATTAGCCAACTCATATCGGGTACAGGAGGTGAGAGTAGTGCGTCCCCAAGAACCCTCACTGTAGGCCTGACTGACCATCACTAAATACACAAATTAAAACTCAAGCATAGACAATGAAGTCAAGAGTTACATAATAAGTATTTTTTGTTGTATTAATTAGCTTGTAAGGTTGATAATCCAGAATAAAGACAAGGCGTTAGAGACTGTCGCAATTAGTTCGAGTGTGACGATTTATTCTGCGTTAGCTGGCGGGAATAAGGGGACAGGCTTGGGGGAGGGTTAGGGTGGTGCGGGAATAGGGGACAGGCTTTGTACTCACCCCATACCTGTCCCTCTACTCCTGCTCTACCTACCCCTCCCCAAGCCTGTCCCCTTATTCTCGGACCCCCCCAAGCCTGTCCCCTACTCCTGCATCCCCTTAAATAAATAATTATAACTTCATCTTACTCAGGATGTGAATGTTGCCAAACTAAGGGAAGCGGATGGGGACGGCTGGCCATTCTTTGATAATTTGTCTTGTGATTGGTGCAGCCAGCACCTCCAGTAAGCGCGTCCCTCTTGTGAAGTCCTTGTTACAGTAATTACATTTAAAAAAAGGCGAATTCACTCCCACCATGGCTATGCTCTCAGTTTGTTTACGTATGTAGCTGTTGAAGAGCCCGGAGACGCTTGGCGGGGGGGGGGGGGGGGGGGGGAGGAATGATGGACCAATGAGGGACGCGCTTACTGGAGGTGACCGATCGCAAGGCAAATTATCAATAAATGGCCAGCTGTCCCCATCCGCTTCCTACTTGTAAGGCTTCATTATTTTCCAAACGCTGAGTATCCACATTCACAAAATCTGTCAAACAGTTAAACTGTTAAATAATGATGATCACTATATAGTTTACTCACTAAATTCATTAAATATTTTACTCATAACTCATTTACAAGGCTAAGATTCTTTCATATGCGTGCTTACAAACTACTATATACTAATGACTGTGGAATCGACCTATTGTACAGTTGGCTCCACTCCCGCGTTTCTCCCCTCCCTCACGTTGCCAATGTTGGGCCAGTCAGAAATTCGAATCCCGATCCACAAGTTAAAAAAGTTCGAAACAATCATATTCTTAGAGTGAAAGATATGAATGTTTCGAATATTTTAACTTGTGAATCGGGATTTCGAATTTCTGACTGGCCCAACATTGGCAACGACAGGGGAGAAACGCAGGAGTGGAGCCAACTGTACCCCACCTTCACCCTCACCCAGTATCATATAGGAGGTGTGTATGTCAGCTCTGCATTAAAATTGTGTTACAACATCACTATAGCTCATACATATATATAAGCAGGAGGATATGAAGTGAACTTATGCTGTGTCAGTTTAGTATTTTCAACAACAAACATATACAGTGGCTAAAAAAGGTATTGCGTCAAATCTTGATAAAACTTTAACCATAATAATATCCACAAATATTTGTAGGGACTATAAGCATGTACAACAAAAGGAAATATACATATCCTTCTGTAATACATACTTATATTCCCTACAAACAACTATGGACATTGATATATTTAATGTTGTATCAATAGTTGTCGCAATACCTTTTTTGGCAACTGTACATAAGGGGATATGATAGTACACTATTGGTAAACCAGAAGTAAATGATTCCTCCAAACTATTCCAAGCAACACGACACTATTATTTATGTTCATCTGTTTGGTCCTGTTTCCTGGCATACTTTGTAGGAACCAAGGCACTCCAGTGTAACAAAAGTATACTATCTCCTTCTGACCTATATGTCTAGCTCGGTAGAGTGTATTTTTACAAGTTCTGCTTATCAATATTTATCACACGAGGCTAAAGTAACGCAAGAGTTTATCTGTGCAATGTTTAGGTTATCGTATTAAAGAAGTCAGCCATTAAATCCTCATATATCTTATACCTTACCATTCTCCCTCCAACTCTCCCATTCTTTTTCCAACCCTTCCCATCCTCCTCCTAACCTTCTCATTCTCCCTCCATCCCTTCCCATTTTCCCTCCATCCCTCTCCATTCTCTCGGCCAAAACCTTCCCATTCTCCTTCACTTTGTCAGAGGGAGAATGGGAACAAGACAGACGCAATTATAGTTTCCGAAACTTGAATTGCCCTCGTTATCAAAATTATAATGAAACGAGACATTGACGAGTGTGTAATCTATTATGTATTAGTTTGTTTACTCACTAAATTGGTCATACGAGCCTAATTACAGTTGCACGACTCGTAATGAACTAATTATAACACTGAAATAATGTTGACTTAGTTTTAACCATGGCGTGAGTCCATGGGCCGTATGCAAGAACCTTCATGGTATTTACGATGGTGTGGTACCCGTACAATAACTCCATAGACACAACACATATACAGGAATAATCTTACATAGCCGTAGCACAATGTATCAACAGATAGAAGCCTGATCTACATATGCATGGATGATATAGATCGTGGATAGATGGTGTATATAAAAGAGAAGAGTATAGTACACTACAGCACAGTATAGTAGTAGGTGAGGACAGCTTCAGAACTGAGTTATTCACTCACTGACTGACTGACTCGTTGCTGCTCCTTGTATTACTAACCTTGGCTTCTGTCTGTGTCTTGGTAAGTACTATTGGCCACACGAATTGGTACCCACGCTGTTGTTTTTAAGGACTTACAACATACAGAAAATGTAAGACTATGTAACTGTAATATAAAGTTATTATTATTATTATTATTATTAGGTTTGTTGTTTCAAGGGTTTTGCAACATGCAGAAAATGTAAGACTATGTAACTGTAATATAACGTTATTATTATTATTATTATTATTATTATTATTATTATTATTATTATTATTATTATTATTATTATTATTATTATTATTATTATTATTATTATTATTATTATTATGTTTGTTGTTTTGCAGTCACTGAGTTACTTTTTAGACTATTGATTGCAGTACTTCCACAATAATGAATGACCTCTCTTTCCATAGTGCCTATTGTTTAGGTGACATTTACACTACAGTTTAAAAAATTTCAGCTGTGCCTCCTTTCCTTATATTTTATTATTACTTGCTGTCCCATTTCTTTATTAACCTTCTCCCTCCCTTTCAATTTTTCTGCTGTCCCTCTTTATCCTTATATTTTATCTGTGTTTGTTGTCCCACTTCTCTTATCAACTTCTCCCTCTTCCTACAGGGTCCTTTAGGCCTTGATAAGTCTTCTATGTCTTGTCTTCTTTCATCCTTTGTTCTATTCCCCTTTGTATTCTTATTACTGTGTAAGGGGAAATTCTCTTGTTGGTAAATTGAAGGCTATTGATTTCTTCTAACTATACCATGAAACAGATTCCCTATTGGTAACATTAAGGTTGTCAGTTTCCAGGCATTATTTAGAGGAATCACAGACACCTACCAATTCACCAACAAAAGAATATCACCTTAATTATACCGTTGTTTTTATCTACAGATATTTGGCGATGATGAAGGTGATGTTACGGTGTGTGTTGGTGACATGTGTGTTAATGTTACTACTGATAGTGAGTAAGTAACATTATATTCTCTTATGTAAATATTATACACCAAGTAATATATATACAGGGTGTCCGGATTCTTTTACCCGAAAATTTGGCAAATACATGCTTTATTAATTCTGAAAAGAAAATACTCTATTGATGTGATCTTTTTTTTTAGTTTAGCGGTAATTGAGACATTTAATTAAGGGGGGGTGGGGGTAGGGGACAGGCTTGGGGGGGGGCGGGAATATGGGGACAGGCTTGGGGGGGGGAGAATATTGTTATCATCATATCTGTCTTTATTATACGTGTTATCAGCTAACCATACATTTATTCATCCGTAATTACTGTCCAGAGGAATTAATGGACCCTGTGATCGTATATGAGACCTGTCTGTGTGTCTGTCTGTCTATGTATGTGTGTGTGTATGTGTCTGTCTATCTGTGTGTGTGTCTTAGCAACAATACCTTGTTTCTTGATACACATGCATGCAAAATAAGATAAACATAAGATACAGATACAGATAAGAATAAGGACCCTGTGATCGTGTATGTGACAAGGTGACTTCTAATTCCTCCTGACCATGCCACGAACCAAGCTCCTTCCATATAGGTGTGTGTGTGTGTGTGTGTGTGTTCGGAGGATATAATTGCTCTAACAATTACTTATGTCTGTGTGTGTGTGTGTGTATGTATGTGTATATGTGTGGTGCCTACCGTTCGTGTCTGGTCAGAAATTACGTATCACGACTGTACGTACAGTTGGACACATGAATGGGTGGTACAGCTCAAGTGAAAGATGGTCAATTTCTCCCAATATCAAGTTCCTTAGTGCCAAATAGGAGACATCAGGGACAGAAGTGTGTGTGTGTGTGTGTGTGTGTGTGTTTTCCTTAGTGCCAAATAGGAGACATCAGGGGCAGAGGTCAGTATTAAGGATGGTGTGTGTGTGTGTGTGTGTGTTCCTTAGTGCCAAGGATGGTGTGTGTGTGTGTACATGTTCCTTAGTGCCAAATAGGAGACATCAGGGGCATAAGTCAGTATTGAGGATGGTAATAAAAAGCAAGTACCTGATAATAGACACTGGTTACTCAAATGGGACAAGTATCTTTCACCTGGGCTGTACCACCCATTCATGTGTCCAACTGTACAAGTGTTGTAGTTTGTAATGAGTGTGTTGTTGTGTTTTGTTTCAGATGGACACACCTTATTACCGCTACTAACATTGGAGAATCAAAGGCAACAAGGCTTGGTGGAGACAACTGAACCTCTCACACTACTCAATATGACAGAGGTTAGTAGACACACAGACAGTTAGGAAGGAACTTTATTAAGGGGATAATATGCTTTTAATAGACTATAGTGCCTCGATTCCTCCAAATTATGCCAGGAAACAGACCCAGATGAAAAAAAAATAATAATGGTATCCTATTGCACATAATAATTTGGAGGAATCATTTGCTCCAGATTTACCACCCAAAACAAAGTGCTATATATCCCCTTAAGAGCAAGGCATATAACCCAGAGAGATAGAGAACACACAGATATGAACCTAAAAAACTAAAAATAGATAATTATAGTTATGCAATTTTTTGGAGGTAATGATTCCTCCAAACTATTCCCACCAACTATTATTTTTGTTAATCTGGTCCTGTTTCCTGGCATACTTTGGAGGAATCAAGGCACTCTAATATAATTACACAAGTGAATTACTCCCATCAGGAGCTTCAATGTATATTAATTCAAAGTAATTTTTTTTCACACACTCACACTCACACACCATCATGAGGACACACACACTCACACACCATCATGAGGACACACACACTCACACACCATCATGAGGACACACACACACACACCATCATGAGGACACACACACTCACACACCATCATGAGGACACACACACTCACACACCATCATGAGGACACACACTCTCACACACCATCATGAGGACACATGCACTCACACACCATCATGAGGACACACACACTCACACACCATCATGAGGACACATGCACTCACACACCATCATGAGGACACACACACTCACACACCATCATGAGGACACACACACTCACACACCATCATGAGGACACACACACTCACACTCAGGCTTTGACTCAGTGGGCTAGGGATAATGACTTTGGTTACCTATGTGTATGTACTGTACTGAACATAATATTTTTTTTCAGTGGAGTGCCTGCATGCGTGTAAAGTTTGATATTATGTCAACAAACTTGGGGATAGTATTCCACTTACCCCGAAGAGATTACGGTATAGGTGAGTTATGTAATGTAAGGATGGCCAGATGACTCCTTACACAGGCTATATGGAAAGAAAAGTCATTATATATATATATATATATATATATATATATACAGGATTACATGTGATAAAGAGATATAGATTCTGAATATAAATGTGTAGTTTATATAATACGTACTGTACATACACACATTCAGAACACAAACTGAATTTATTATACTATTATTGTTAACATTTCAGAATGAATTATATTTCTATTGTTATAATTTCAGAATTTATTACACAAAGGTTGTCTATAAAGTCTCTTTACAATTTATTGAACTTATTACAAATTTACATGAATAGATAAATCTTGGAAAAATATTACAAAATGATGAGTAAATATTAAAGTTTTTGTTTTATTGCTTCTATAATTATACAGTATATCCATGGTGGTAATGATATCAGTCATACTTTACTTTAAGTTGTTGATATCTTGTATATTTATTCGGTACATGACATCGTTAACATAACTCAATAGAAAAAAGTACCTGGGTTTGATATCCGGGGAACGAGGTGGCCAGAGAATTGGACCATCATTGTAGTCCACCAGTCTGGAAAGGTTTGATTTAGTAAACTATGAACATAAAGTGACCAATGTGGTGATGGAAAATGATGGATGGTTGAAAGTTATTCATTTGTGGTGCCACATATCCAGTTAAGGGGGTGCGGGAGTAGGGGACAGACTGGGGGGGGGGGGGGGGGTGCGGGAATAAGGGGATAGGCTTGGGGTGGGTAGAAAGCCTGTCCCCCTATTCCCGCACCCCTTTAATTAAAAGGTCAAAGTAAACATTTGCAGAAACTAATCTCTCTCTGTAAAAAAACAAGAACATGAAGGAAAACCCTTCAAATGCTCCGGCTCTTAATGATTCAAGTGAAATAATAAAATATCCATATGTAAAGGTCTCAAAAATATTAATTATGTTTTATCTGGATTTTCGTATTCAAATGGTTACATTGAAATTTTGAAAATGAACTCTTTTTATTGAGGGTGAACCCCTCGGTTGAACCCCCTCTCGGTTGAACCTCCTCTCGGTTGAACCTCATAAATATTGGTTGAACCCCTTTTAAGTAGTGGTCACCCCAAGAAGAAAAAAAAATGATAATAATAATAATAAATGATTCAATGTCGGTAAAAGAAAATGGATGGGAGGAAGAGAGTGAGTGAGTGAGTGAGTGAGTTGAACCCCTTTTAAGAAGTGGTCGTCCCAAGAAGAACAACAAGAACAAGAACAATAATTCGGATAAAACCTAGAGCTCTCGGCTTAGGCCGGAGGTAAAAAAACAAGAACAAGAAGGAAAACCCTTCAAAAGCTCCGGCTCTTAATGATTCAAGTGAAGTGAGTGAGTGAGTGAGTTGAACCCCTTTTAAGAAATGGTCGCCCCAAGAAGAATGAGTGAGTGAGTGAGTCAGTTGAAGCTCTTTTAAGAAGTTGTCGCCCCAAGAAGAAGAACAAGAACAAGAACAAGAACAAGAACAAGAACAATAATTATGATAAGACCTTGAGCTCTCGGCTGAGGCCGGAGCTAGAAAGGACCAATGATTCTATTGTACATCATCTCACACCACACATTTATCTTTGGACTATCTCGGTGAAGTTCGCTAGTCATGTCAGCATCTGATTCCCAGATCTTCATATTCCATCTGTTCAAGTTTCCTCAGACATGAAATTAATTAAGGTCATCACTAATTAGCCTCATCACTAAAACAAACTCGTCTGAGAAACGTTGTATCCTCAGAAGAAATTCGTTGTGACTGACATATGAACTCTTTACGTCTCGGTTTATTATTTGGTTTGAATAGGTGTAAGAGTTGTTCTTTGTAAGTGTACAATGATAAGTTGTTGTGTAGGACTGTATACACTGTTGAATAATGTAGTTGTAATTGTCTAACTCTACCAGTAGTACGTCTTTGTACGAGAACTAACAAAAGGTTTGTCTTACACTATGATTTCTTCAGATAATTTTAGTGATCCATTTATCCATCACTAATTCTGACTCCATAAATTTAATAAATGCAATGTGTTGAAAAATAACCATTGAATACATAGAACAAAATTAATCTGAGAAACATATCCCATCAATTGCCTTTGAAATCAATATTTGAAATTGTAAATAGACTTTATAAACACCCTTTATAACTATTGTTAACAGATCAAAATTTATCATTATTGTATTGTTAACATTTCAGAGTTTATTATATTTATATTATTAACATTTCAGATTATATTATACCTACTATTACTGTTATCTTTTCAGAATTTATTATACTTTCATTATCAACATTTCAGTATTAGGTACGTTCACGGTTGATGGATTTGGCCAAGACTCTACGTATTTCAACTTAAACATAGATCGTTACTCACCACACTTGTTGACCATGGCAATAAGATTGTCTGTATGGCAACACTTGTGTATAGCCATCAATCAAGCCAACTCCATAATCAGATTAGCTTTAAATGACAAGGTAAGTGCTACACACAACACTAATTTTTCAATCAATGAAGTATTACTATAATCATAGAGAGTGCCATCAAATCCTTACAATAATATCTTAATACAAATAGTAATATTTATTGGGGCTATATATAAGAAAACGTTTGAGTCCTGTTTAGGCTCTCCATTTTCAGGGTTCAAGCAGCACTAAAACATTTATAACTCAATAATGTATATATTACATTACATTACACTTAGTGTTACTACACAGTTTTTAGTGTAGTACTACACACTTCTCAGTTTCTCATATGCTATTATATCAAAACATTGGCCCCCTTCGTTGGCTCGGCCACTCCCTCACCCCCTTCCTGGACTACAATTGCGGTTTCATAGTTCTCATAGTAGGTGTTTAAAGAAGACATAATGTTGGTGGAGATGATGTGACAAAGTATTGGTGTGACTGGAACTCACGAAGCTGGTGACAGAGGCCACTAAAAGTGTCCAACCAAATACCCCTTATAAAAACACACCTCAAAGATAGGCCTTGTTGCCAACTATAGATAACCAGAGCCTGTGAGGTTTGGCTATAGTGTATTATACATTATGTAATCTGTATGGAATTATGTTATTATTAACAAGTGTATGAAGGTTGATTAATAAACTGGTATAGCTTTGGATACAAGTGGTCAGTCTGTGAATAATCAAACACATTTTGAATGTTAGATTAAGTGTTAGTCTGATATGATGTTTCTTAATTTGATTGGATGTTGGCGAATCAAAATGCATAACAATAATTTATCATCCCCGGGCAATATATTTCTCTTTTGCTGACGTGATTATGTTTTTTTCATTTACTCTCAGGTAAAGAAATACATCAATGAAGATAAATTGATTGATGCTGATACTGAGAACGGTGTCAACCTGACCATTACCCAATACTCCTTTAGTCCTGTAAACCAGCGCAGAATTAACCACTTATCAGACCTGAGACTATACAACCACGAAATAAGTGAAGAGGATATGAATCATTACATTAACAACTGCTCTGATGATCTACAAAACTCTGCCCAGCCAGTACTGACCCTGGACAGCGATCTTCTACAAGTCAAAGGTTCAGCACAACTCACTAACATATCTGAGGAGCAAGTCTGTGCTTCTGTTCAACCTATGAGTATTTTCTTTAATAGGAGACACAACTTTAAGGAAGCTCAGGAATGGTGTTCACAGTTGGGAGGTTCACTGCCTCTACCTGAGAGTCACGAGACAAACACATTTTTCTATAACCAGGCTTTGAAATCAAGGAAAGGCTGTGATGCTTCCTCTATATTGTACTGGCTTGATGCTGTAAATAACGCCTCAGGAGACTTTTACAAAATGACGGACGGGAAACCACTTAAGTGGACAAATCTTTGTTCCTGGGGCAGGTACAACTTAGAAATACTTTGTTTAGTAATAGACAACAGACGCTTCAAAAAGGGGTCAGCTGAGTGGAGACTAACCAGTTGTCGTTGGCCTTCATGTGGTGTTCTATGCAGCTTTGACTACTCCCCGAGGTTAAAACTGCAAGGTAAATGTGACTCGTTCACTCTGGATACATATATGTTAATGTCCACTGATGTAGACAATAACATACAGTTTGTTAATCGGGAATATCGGCTCTCACTAGTCAACAATACCTGGACTATGACGGAGGAAAACCAACAGTTCCCAATGGCAGAGATGACGTCAGAGATGGACACACCACTGGGACGACATTGGTGGAGGGTGTGGCAAAGTGGTTGTAGTCAAGACAAGGTAAGTGTGTGTGTAGTCAAGAGGAGGTCAGTGTGTGGTTGTGTGTGTGTGTGTGTGTGTGTGTAGTCAAGAGGAGGTCAGTGTGTGGTTGTGTGTGTGTGTGTGTGTGTGTGTATGTAGTCAAGAGGAGGTCAGTGTATGTGTGTGTGTGTGTGTGTGTGTGTGTGTGTGTAGTCAAGAGGAGGTCAGTGTGAGGTTGTGTGTGTGTGTGTGTGTGTAGTCAAGAGGAGGTCAGTGTGTGTGTGTGTGTATGTGTGTGTGTGTCATTATCATCCTTGCCGTACCATCATCCTTATTTTTAATACAGTGATAACTTGGATTGCTTCGAGTGTGGCGGGTAGCTTTCAAACCTCACCAGGAGACTAATCGAGTTATATTTATGTATGTACAGTTGTGGACAGTAATAATCATCCACATACATAGGAGGCGACTCATGTAAAAGTTAATTTGACAGCTTCCCTCTGTTCGTTTAAGGGGAGAGTATAGTTTAAGCATTTTAGGAGATACTTATTCCTCCAAATTATTCCCAGCAACAGGCTACCATTATTTTTGTTAATTTGGTCCTGTTTCCTGGCATACTTTGAAGGAATCAAGGCACTCCAATATACCTCAAGTATAGTTGCTCTCCCCTTAAACAAGCAGCTACTGACTCACTGACCAAAACAATATATAACAATATCACATGAAAACGTGAAAACATTACCAGTATAGGCAACAAAGATTCGTTCGAGTTATCCATATGTGTATGGAAACCTATGTTAACGACTGTACATATTTATACAGTACAGAAACTGGTGTTGTTTGTTTTTACATCTAATAATTATTGATAAGGTTTTCTTGTTTCAGATGGTGTTGGTGTTAAGTGCATGTGGCCCTAAGGAGTATACATGTAATGACGGGACCTGCATCAATATTAATAAACGCTGCAACCTGATCCTCGAATGTCCTGACCACAGTGACGAGGAACATTGTGAGAAGGTGCTCCTACCATACAACTATTACCCAAGACTGCCTCCACCCTCCACCGAACAGCAACCATTCCAACTTCGACTCACTCTGAGCATCAGTTCTGTGAGAAAGTTTTGCCCCACCACCTTCACTGTGGTTATTGATACAAACCTCATATTCCGGTGGTCTGATTCGAGACTTACATACAGGAATCTTCAGACCTCTCACTATGACAACACAGTGCCAAACATGAGTCAAGTGTGGCATCCAAAGGTAGATATAAAAGATGGGTATTATGGAGCAGTAGACCTCGCACATCATTCCAGGAATATTCATATCCTGAGGGACAGCTATCCCAGTAGGATATTTGATACATCGTCAGAAGGTTAGTTAATTAATAGTTGTGTAATTCTTGTCCATCTTTCGTGAATATAAGAGAAGTATGAAAAATACCCCCCCCTAAGCCTGTCCCCTACTCCCTCACCCCACTAAACCCCCCTAAGCTTGTCCCCTATTCCCTCACCCCACTAAACCCCCCTAAGCCTGTCCCCTACTCCCTCGCCCCACTAAACCCCCCCAAGCCTGTCCCCTACTCCTGCACCCCCCTAAACCCCCCAAGCCTGTCCCCTACTCCTGCACCCCCTAAACCCCCCCAAGCCTGTCCCCTACTCCTGCACCCCCTAAACCCCCCCAAGCCTGTCCCCTACTCCTGCACGCCCCTAAACCCCCCCAAGCCTGTCCCCCTATTCCCGCACTCCTTAATGTAACAAAAGTATACTCTCCTTTTAATACTTATTATGGCTCGTGACTGTACAGTTGCCAGCATTTATTACTGATACAGTTAGTGTTGCCAGTCCTCTTTTCCTGTACCAGTTATAAGTGCTGGCAATTGTACAGTTACGAACATAAATAAATATACAGCTTTGGTTGAAGGTTTGAAGGGTTCAATGGAGATGTTATTGTGCATTTATTTTCTGTCTCTAGGTATTCGAAACATCCCTGAATAATTATTAGTGGTGGTGACTGTACATGTGTTTATAGATAATGAGTACCCCGGTGATTGGAACAGACTTCAAATGGACCAGAAGCAGATTATCTCCTTCCGTTGCCACTTGAATCTGCACATGTATCCCTTTGACACTCAACGCTGTTCCATCATTATCTCTGTCCAAGACCTACACGTCGGCGTCGAGGAATTACTTGAGGTATAGCCTAAACAGTCAGGCCGGGATTCACAATGGATGCATGTACAGTCGACAACATAAGTTCGCTTCATTTCCACTAGCGTATGTATTAGCTATATAGTGATGTTGTAATACAATTTTAATGCAGAGGTTACAGACATAGTTCAATTAGGATATGATAAATTACACACGTTGTTAGGATATAAACTGGTTCAAGATGCAACTTTCTGGTCATATTAGCATTTTTAAAGTCATGGGATGGACGCGAACTTATGCTGCCGACTGTAATATTGGCCACAATAATTCGTACACACACTGTTGTTTTCAAAGGTTTTCAACATATATAGAAATTATAAGACTACGAAACTACAATACAACATTATCATTGGGTTTGTTGTTTTGCAGTCATCGAGTTACTTGGTAGACCATTCATTGCATTCAGTATACTTTTAGATTAATGACTTCTCTTTCCATATAGCCTGTCTAAGAACTCTTGTGACCAACTGTACATACATCCACAATCAAATATCCATCTTTCCTTCCATCTTTGCAAATAAATCAGTATCATATCAAAATATACTTCATATTTTACAACCTGAGAGTTGAACCCCTTCACTGTTAAGAGGTCCTACACTCATGAAAAAAAAAAAAAAAAAAAAAAAATATATATATATATATATATATATATATCTATATGAAGTAACTTCAAATACACCATGAAGCAAATAGATGCAAAACAACCACTGGAGAAAGGAAACAGGAACAGTGAGTACTTTCGTTTAATACATCTTCAGACAGAGTCAATACAAGGGTGGCAAGTCAGAGTATATATACACACACGGCCAAAGGGGGAGGAGCGGAGGGAGATTGGATTAGCCTTCTTCTCCCTCCGCTCCTCCCCCTTTGGCCGTGTGTGTATAATTATATACTCTGACTTGCCACCCTTGTATTGACTCTGTCTGAAGATGTATTAAACGAAAGTACTCACTGTTCCTGTTTCCTTTCTCCAGTGGTTGTTTTGCATATATATATATATATATATATATATATATATATATATATATATATATATATATATATATATATATATATATATATATATATATATATATATATATATATATATATATATATATGGGATTTAATTAAGGGGATATTCTCTTCTATAGGTGAATTGAAAGGTCGCAGATTCCTTCAAACTATGCCAGTAAACAGACGCCTTCAATGGTATACAAAAAGGGGATCTGTTTCGTGACATAGTTTGGAGGAATCAGAGACCTTTCAATTTACCGACACGAGAATCTTCTCTTAATGATGATGATAATAATATTCTTTTATATATGTGTCATTTTTACGTGTGTGTTGTATGTAATTACTAGATATTAAAGTGTGTATTATTTATTAATTCTCCCCCCCCCCCTCTCTCTCTCTAACACGCTCTTTCTCTCTCTCTCTCTCTTTCACATACACACAGGGAAGCAGCAACGGAATAAAATTCACAGGGGAGAGATACCTTCTCAACTACCAACTCGTATCAGAAGACATGAGCAACTGCAATCTTAGTGATGCTCTGTGTATGAAGGTTAGTGTAAAAAAAAAAAAAAAAAATCTTCATCATCATCATCATCAATACCCCATTTCCCTTTTCTTCAAGGTGTGGGGAGGCTCTGGCACCAGGGATAGAAAAGGGAAAACAAAAGGGGAAACAAAGGGGAAACAAAAAGGGGAAGGGAAAAGGGGAAACAAAAAGGGGAAGGGAAAAGGGGAAACAAAATACACAGTGAAATGGGGCACATACGTAATCACATACCCCTTTCATGACCGTGAAATTCTCAGCCTCCTCCCACAAGACCTTTCATCCACGAAGTAAGTCCCTTTACTGTCTTAGTCTTGGTGAAAGGAGCCATTCCGTTGACTTAGAAGATAAAACTAGGTTACCAGCTCTAACGTCCACAAACTGGACCAGATGAACAAAAATAATGGTATTCTGTAGCTCGGAATAGTTTGGAGGAATCATTTGCTCCAGATTTACCTTCACTGTACTACATTCACCTTAACTACTGCTACTCTTGACTTCTCATTCTCATACCCACACCAATCACGTTCCACCTTACATCATGATCGATCATAATCATGATCAATCATAATCATGATCAATCATAATCATGATCAATCATAATCATGATCATAATCATAATCATGATCATGATCAATCATAATCATAATCATAATCATAATCATGATTATTATTATTATCATTATCTTTATCATTATCATTATCATTATCATTATCATTATCATTATCATTATCATTATCATTATCATTATCATTATCATTATTATTATTATTATTATTATTATTATTATTATTATTACTATTATTATTATTATTATTATTATTATTATTATTATTATTATTATTATTATTATTATTATTATTATTATTATTATTATTATTATTATTATTATTATTATTATTATTATTATTATTATCATTATTATTATTATTAATATTATTATTATACCCAACAGGCTGAACTCACATTTAAGAATCTAAGCGGTACTACATAGGTGATGTGTTTGTGCCAAGTTTCCTGTTAACCCTGGTTTGTTACGTCGCCCTTCTCTTCCCTTACACCAACTTCACCGTTAGTATATATTATAATTACTCAATGTATGTACACTCATCATACATAATTTCTGACCAGAGTGTGAGGAACAGAAAACTTCGAATCGCCTGGTACTGTTCATTTCCCCACCTACCCAGTACACCTATAGAAGCTGGGTTCGACTGCAGGGCGTGTGTGTGTGTATGTGTGTGTGTGTGTGGTGCCTGCCGTTCATCTCTGGTCAGAAATAACGTATCACGAGTGAACTGTATGTATCATATGTAAAGCCTGGATATAAAATGAATAAATACAGTAACCACCATCACTTACTTCATTTTACACTCATCTGTCACTCATTCAACACCACCAATATAATCATGTTTTTCCAGACCAAACCTAATCTAACTTAACTTAAAATAACCTGATCTAACATACCATACCCTAACCAAACATAATATAACATAACATAATATAACTTAACATGATCTAACCTAACATAACCTAACCTAATCTAACCTCACCACACCTGATCTAACGTAATCTAACCTAACCAAAAAATGATCTAACGTAACCTAACCTCACCTCACCACACCTAACCTAACGTAACCTAACCTAATCTAACCTCACCACACCTGATCTAACCTAACCTCACCATATGTTTATTAAATTTCCAGGACCGAGTAATGGTATCACTGACGTCCCTGCTGGTGTTGGTAGGACTCTTTGCTCAGACTACCAGCACCATTCCCAAGACATCGTACCTCAAGCTGGTAGACTGTTGGTATTTAGCTCTGATTATATTTGACTTTTCAGTGATCGTGACAGTGGTGCTGGTGGAGGTGATTCTCAAATACCACCAGAAAAATAGTAGTTGTTTTTGTAATAGTATTAGTAGTAGTGGTAGTATTATTGGTAATCTGTTGATGGTACCTCGTCGTCACATACACACTATTAATAGAGAGAACAATAGTAGTAGTAGTAATAGTTGTCATAGGGTTGCAGGTAGGATAAATAAAACAGCCATAGGTATTTTTATCATTGCTTTGATAGGCATTGTATCTGTGTTTGGGGTTTTGGTATCTTAATTAAGGGGGTGCGGGAATAGGGGGACAAGCTTCGGGGGGAGTGTGCTGAAGTAGGGGATAGGCTTGAGGGGGGGAGGGGTGCTGGAGGTGAGGGAGTAGGGGAACAGGCTTGGGGTGTGTTTTGGGGGGTGCAGGAGTAGGGGGCAGGCTTGAGGGGGGGGTGCAGGAGTAGGGGACAGACTTGGGGTGTGTTTTGAGGAGTGCAGGAGTAGGGGACAGTCTTGGGGGGGTTTTGGGGGGTGAGGGAGTAGGGGAACAGGCTTAGGGTGTGTTTTGGGTGGTGCAGGAGTAGGGGCAGGCTTGGGGGAGGGGGTGCGGGAGTAGGGGACAGGCTTTCTAACCATCCCAAGTCTGTCCCTTTAATCCCGCACCCCCCCAACTCCCCTTCAAATATTGTCACGAAACACACACACACACACACACACACATATACACACACACACATACTCACACTCACTCAAACACACACACACACTTACACAAATACACACACACACACACACACAGATCTAAATACTTATTATTCGTATATCTTGCTTCAGTCATAATTATATGTTATAAAAAATAGAATTATATATTTATCTCTCGTATCTATATTTATTATTGAAGGTGTTGAGTTTTATGTATGTCATTTATAGATATATATATATTATTATTATTATTATTATTCTGGCTGTTAAATGTGGTATTTCTAAGTGCACATGTAATTTTAAGTGCATGTAATTTTAGGTGTATGTGTGTGTTATTTCTAGGTGTATGTAATTTCTAGGTGTATGTAATTTCTAGGTGTATGTGTGTGTTATTTGTAGGTGTATGTAATTTTAGGTGTATGTGTGTGTTATTTCTAGGTGTATGTAATTTTAGATGTATGTGTGTGTTATTTCTAGGTGTATGTAATTTTAGGTGTATGTGTGTGTTATTTCTAGGTGTAAGTAATTTTAGGTGTATGTGTGTGTTATTTCTAGGTCTATGTCATTTGTATGTGTGTATGTATATAGTTTCTCTTGTATATTATTAAAATATAATTTATTATTATCTATATTATGTATTGAAATGAATTAATTAAATATTATCTTGTATCTATATTTATTATTATTATTATTGTTATTATTATTATTATTATTATTGTTATTGAAATATACAATTCACACACCACAGTATATATATAACAGACAACAACAACAACATCAATAACAACAGCACACACAACAACAACAAAAGAATTTCACTATAAGTAAAAATAATAACAATATTGAGTAAGGAAATGAGGTGGCGGGGTGCCCAACATGCTCTCCCAATCAAACAACAACAATCAAACACTAATGCTGAAAATATCTTAGGGTTGATTCCACAGTGGTATTGGTTTGTAAGCTTCTCAACCAACCACACTTGTAAGGCTTCATTATTTTAGGGTTGATTCCACAGGGGTATTGGTTTGTTAGCTTTCCAACCAACTACACATGTAAGGATTCATTATTTTCCAAAAACTGAGTATCCACATTCACAAAATCTATCCAACAGTTAGATAATGATGATCACTGTATAGTTTACTCACCAAATTCATAAAATAATTCAGCAAAAAGTCATTAATTAACACGACTAAAATACTATTCTTTCGTTTACCTTCTAACAGACCAATACTAACCACTGTGGAATGGAACCTTACCCACCAACGTCTTCTATACACAACAAGGTATCTGTGTGTATCGTAGGGAATAGCCTCGGATCACTTGGTCATTGCTGGGTTCAACACTGTCTGTGGTAAGGCGAACTTCAAATGGCTTAGAGTATGCTGAAAAATAAAATGTATATTATTATTAGTAGTAGTTGTAGTGTTATTATTATTATTATTATTATTATTATTATTATTTACTCATATATATTATCCATTATTATTATTATTATTATTATTTACTCATATATATTATCCATTATTATTATTATTATTATTTGCACTCACTAATAAGCTCGTTGAAACCACTTCCACAATATCCATCCTTCCTGATCACAGCACCATTCTTGTCAACAGTGGGAATCAACACAAAGCATGTATAACAGAAGGAAATATACATATCCTTCTGTAATACATACTTATAATCCCTACACATAACTATGGACATTAATATGTGGGTGGGATGTCGTCCAGAAACTCCCTGCTTCAGATCTCGGGCTTCGACTGTGGTATCCGAGTGTACACACTGTCAAAGTTCCGCCTGGACCACCCTCTCACCCGGCATGGTTAATGTGGCAATAGCGCTTCGCTTGTGTGTGCTCATGTGCATATACGAGTACAAAACACTTATTTCGAATCAGCAAGCTTCATCCTCCATATTCGAGTAGTGACCCCCACCCTCTTCTCAACTCATCCATCACTCGTTCCATGTTGTACAGTCCCGAGCCCAGACAAGCACATCCACGGTTATTTCTTCCCGGCGAGTTATTGAGGAGAAAGAGAGAGTAATTGAGAGGGGGAATCTGTTGGGAGGGACTGATGGAGGGGGAAAGGGGATGGGAGGGGAGTACAGTTGACAAACTGAAATAACAATCCACCTGACTGACTGATAGTGAACCGTTAACAAATCAATATCAATATATAAATTTTGATAAATAGGCCTTAACTTTGGGTAAAATGGGATTCATCATAAATCAAAATACATTTTTTATATGCCATGGTAATTTATAATAGACAGTGAAGTAACTGATAGAATATTGTGCGGTTGAGGCTGTATACGAGACGTTTTTTAATATATTGGGGATTTTATGATGGTTGACTTTCGGCAAAGGGACTAATGGAGATGGAATTTACATTAACAAACCTATGTATTGATTATTAGCATTGTCATCATATTTTTATGAGTATTCTCATATAATTTATAAGTATCGATGTTCGATATCAAAACTGTAATGACATCAGATGGGATGGGAATCTATAAAACTTGACATATTTAATGAAATTGCTATACCCAATGATAAATGTGTTACAACAATAATGAATATATTACACAAAATTATGAGAACCACAATTATCCATATATTACTGTATATTTTATTGTGCAAAGAATATACTGTAAAACGGAATGAGTCAATCCAATCTCTCCAGCAGGGTTATTTCTGAAGTGAGGGTTCGAGTCATGTGAACCACAGTTCCCATTACACACACACACACACACACACACACACCAATACCACATCTTGTAGCTTTCGCAGGCTTACCAACATAACACACGGGAAAAAAATAACTTGTTCTACGTTACATATAGTGTATTATTGGATTACAAGTAAATTTCTGGCCATAACAAGGAAATCATTAACACGTAGACATAGTAGGATAAAGCTAGTTACTATTTGAGAAATATATGATAATCAGTGGTGACAACCTTTGAGGTGGCAACCTTCATAACAGAGTTAGTGAGACTCAAAAAGTTATTATGTGTCCAATAAAATGTTATTGATACTTTGTGTATTTATCCTTGAAAATAATGGCTACCTTCAAGTAACTTATAACATTAAATTATCTTATTGTTGTTGATTGCAGAGTGTTACTTAATGCTCGTTTGATTTTGTTTTTTGGTTTGCTGTTGAAGCGAGCTCTACAAATTTATAATTAGTATTTATGTGCACACATTAACACAAATAATTAATTCAATAGAAGACTACCATCAGCATCTTGCTATTACTTTCAATACTTACTTTATGATGATATTACTGCACCTTGTATTCCACAATGTTTATATAATAAAACTCTTAATAGTGACAACATTAAAGTAAAATACAATATACAGAAATACAAATTCCAGTTCCATTTCTATAAAACATTACATATTTGTCTTCCATTCTTCTTAGTGTTTATAATTATGAATTTAGATGCGACCTATATATATATACGTCTAATTATCACCCACAAGATTTAATTATTTATGTTGGCAATCTAGCAAACTAATGTATTTTGAGGGCCAGAACTGTAACATATTATTCTCCCGACAAAGAGAATATATGTCTGTCACCTTTGATTCTCCAGGTTTAATAGAAACAGTGGATTTGCGGTAAATTTTAACTTAATAATTTGGTTATGTAATTATTGATTAATGTTAAGTTGCAATGGATAACAATATTTTTATTACTTGAAAATTTTGAGCTAACTATCACACAGTTCAGAACATAATCTTGAGTTTAGTGTGGAGAAATAATATCAGTTATATATATCCAACTCAAAAACATTAATCAGTTATTACATATCATTATCTCGTTCTAACTCGTAGACACAATTAATTCAATTCATCCTGCCATATTTTCACTCACGTCGCTCATACAGTCAGCCACAACCATTATCATTTTCCCTTCCCGTCTCTCCCTCCCACCAGTGAATGCTTCGAATGAAACTTTCAATGTATGGTGCGATAGTTCTATATGAGTCAGAAGTGGCAACACTCCACAACCTGCCCCCATCTCTTCCTCTCTCCCTCACTTCCCCCTCCATAACTCGTCAGGTAGAAATGACCCCATGATGAGTGAGCTCGTGTCTCCATCCCATCAGCTCGCGACTGTACCAATAAAGAATTACTGTACCACCTTTACACGGATCTGAATGTTTAATAATACGACCCTCATCAGTATTTTTTTTAGTAGTGGCAACAACAAAGGAGGTTTACTCGACATTCACCAATCACACAGAATTATTTCATACCTCATTATCATCATCATTATCATCATCATCATTACTGTAACTGCTACCATCACACACACACAGTCGTACAGTCGTGGTACGTAATTTCTGAACAGAGACGAACGGCAGGCACCACACACACACACACACATACACATGCCCTGCATTCGAACTCAGCCTCTATTGGTGTACTGGGTGGGGAAATGAGCAATACCAGGCGATTCGATGCTTTCTGCTCCTCACACTCTGGTCAGAAATTATGTATCACGAGTGTAGTAAAGTCATGGTCTAATGTACTGCAACACCTTCCAATGAGATGGCTTCGAAAAATGATCCGAAACTATAGCTGTTGGTGTGTGGAATTTTGGTTCATAAAATTAACTCAAATAGCTCGCTTTTATTCACCAGGTTGCAGTACATTAGACCATGACTTTACCTAAGTCGTTTCTATATAATTGTATCAATGGCTGGTTCGATAACATTTACATTTAAAAAAAATTATTATATGAACATAAGTTGGAGTAACATACGAGGCTGGTATATGAAGCACCAACTTAATTGTAAACATTAGTGGGTCATTATCCATTAACAATCTCTTTCTTTGTCTACTACAGACATACAAGACCTTTAGAGGTGGATATACAGATTCATTATAACACGTGTGATATAATGTTGGTAGGTATAAGAAAATTGTGTTGTAGGAAGCAAACTGTATATATATATATATATATATATATTAATGTGTTGTGACATATGCAATAATATAGTTGTTGTAATTATCCTATACCTTACCTTCCCTTATCTTATCTTAATTAACCTTACCATACCTTACCTTACCTTACCTTACCTTAACTTCCCTCCCTCCCTCCCTCGCCTTCCTTCCTGAATTACACCTTACCTTACCTGCCTACCCACCCTCCTACCTATAACAACCATTTCTCACCTTCCACAAACATATATACAGTACAGTCGGCGGCAAAAGTCGTGTCGCCTCTCCTGCTTCACCGAGACAGGCAGTGTTCATGGACTCGAGAAATACACACGTTTTCTACACCTAATAATCTCTAGTCTATGAACATCGCGTGCCTCGGTGAAGCAAGTGAGGCGACAGGACTTTTGCCGCCGACTGTACATACATACATACATACACAAACAGTAAGTACACAGTATCTATCTTACTCTCTGCCTATTCAATTACTCCCCAAACAAAACCTACCCTAAACCTGTCCCCCTACTCCCGCACCCCCCTAAACCTCCCAAACTCTTCCCCAACTGCTGCACCCTCTAACCCCCCCCCCAACCTGTCCCCTACTCCCGCACCCCCAACCCCCCAAGCCTGTACCCCTATTCCCGCACCCCTTAATATAGACAGACAATTACATAAAGAATAGGAATTTTCTTATCAGGTCCGTGTGTGTGTGTGTGTGCCATCATCTTAAAATAAGATTGTGTGTGTGTGTGTGTCATCATCTTAAAATAAGATTATGTATGTGTGTGTGTGCCATCATCGTAAAATAAGATTATGTGTGTGTGTGTGTGTGTGTGTGTGTGCGCGCTATATAGACCAGCTGGTGAATTATATAGTAAGCCTATTCTCATCCTCCTATAGCACACACACACAATCACACTCTGGTCAGAAATTATGTATCACGAGTGTAGTACCTAAGTCGTTTCTATATGATTGTATCAATGGCTGGTTCGATAACATTTACATCTTAAAAAAAAAAATTATATGAACATAAGTTGGAGTAACATACGAGGCTGGTATATGAAGCACCAACTCAATTGTAAACATTAGTGGGTCATTATCCATTAACAATCTCTTTCTTTGTCTACTACATATATTTTAAGATGATGACGCACACACACACACACACACACACACACACACACACATATTTTAAGATGATGGCGACAGAGAGACAATTCAGAATTTCAGACCCAGATCAATCTATGACACCTACACACACGCACGCACGCATATTATTACTGACAGATTATAGGATTATCCCTTGCTTTCCATGCCAGTTTTCATGCTTGGTCTGTGTGTGTGTACATGTGATATGAATAAATGATAAAAGGCCGCATTCTTGGGTGAAGCAAGTGAAGGTATGTACAGTTGGCTCCACTCCCGCGTTGACCATTGAGCATTGCCAATGTTGAGCCACCCAGATATTCGAATCCCTAACGAAGCGAAGAACTCATGACCGAGTGAGATGGAGGGAGGGACGACTGAGTTGGGGAGATGGAGGTCGAAGCACCATCAGTGATCGAATACTATTGTAGATGGAAAGAATAATTATGGTAAGCACTTGAGTTCGTATAGCAACAAAGCCGATTCTAAGTATATTAAGTTTTCTTCTCTTGTTTACATCCAACTTTATGCAATATAAATAGAGACTTAACAAATTTACACGCCAACAATTTCTGATGATTATTTAAAGCTATAATTGCGAGTCTAGCAGTATATACGAGGAAGGGGAGAAAAAATAATCATTACGATAACATCCATAACCCTTAAAGGTCGTAGTCTTGCATCATCCACTTTTAGAATATAGTTTTGCTGTAGCTATGGTTATTATTGTGTTGTAGCTATATTTTGTCATGGTAGATAGTTGTAGTATTGCAACTAAGAGTAATCTTTGGATGATAAACAATCTTTTCTTTTCTGAGTAATAGATAAATACCGCCAAATATCTAGTCAATAGTGCAGTGTGAGCATTGACACACGGTTCTACCTGGTTCGCTTCGTTAGGAATTCGAATATCTGGGTGGCTCAACATTGGCAACACGCAATGGTCAACGCGGGAGTGGAGCCAACTGTACATCCACAATCAAATATCCACCCACACTTTCCTTCTATTGTGTATAAAATAAATCAGTATCATATCAAATGCAATCATACAACACCTTACGTCAATTCCAACCCTCATTTATTATTATGACTAGCAGCGATACCCGACGTTGTCTTGGTGAAGATCCTACATGTGGTTTTGTCAATAAATTTCCTCTAATTATTTTTATGTGAACTTATTAGGAGGGTGGGAGGAGTCCATTATCCGGTGTGGTTGCTAGTCCCCTAGAGAAACCATGATAGCTTTACAACCACAAAAGTTATCCATGACGTAACTAGAGCAGGAGGTGGCATTGTAACAGCCACAATTAAATAGCAAGGCCTGAATGGCGAATTGGTAACAGCCTTCGGCTTGGGCTGCAGGGGTACTGGGATCGAACCCCCCCATTGATCATTTAAAAAAAAAATCACTGTCCTTAGATTTAGTATTAAATTTAAATGTTCAACATTTTGCGGTTTGAATTCATTTCTAAACTGGGAATGCAAGCCAGGCCTGCCTGCATCCTTGATGTTTGAGACCATAGTCACATAGAGTCTATGTTGGTTGTTTTAAGCTGATACTTCAATAAACACATAACCACCAAAAATAAAATTAGACCGAGGACATTCCCAGGACTACACCATTCAGAATGCTGTATCATTTGTCAACACATATTTTTTTCTGTTACCCCCACCGGGGCTTCGAACCTGGGATCTTTCGGTTAAGACCAAATAACAGCCTTTGGCTTGGGCTACAGGGATACTGGGATCGAACCCCCCCCCCATGGGTCATTTACTTTTTTATTTGTGTAGGCCGAGGACGCTTCCCAGGTTTCACCGATCAAAATGGCGTATTACTTTTTACTCTAGGTCAAACGATGCAGCCGTGCATAGTGGATAAACAGACAGACAAAGTGTTTTATATATATAGAGATTTGGCCTTAACTGAAAGATCCCAGGTTCGAATCCCCGGTAGGGGTACAAACTTTTCTTTTTGTTTTTTGTTGACAAAAGTAGGCCGAGTATGCTTTTCAGGCTTAAACAATGAAAATGGCGTATTACTTTTTACTCTAGGTAAAACGATGCTGCAGTGCATAGCGGCTATACAGACAGACGGAGTGTCTTATATATATTGATGTTGTGGGAGTATTCTGTACGTGAGAGAGAGAGAGAGAGAGAGAGAGAGAGAGAGAGAGAGAGAGAGAGAGAGAGAGAGAGATCAACACCAGGTGTACCTAAGGTCGCGTTTATGATTGTCCCTACAGCTTGAGGTGGTCTTGAGTCTGGCTAGACTAGATGCTGGGACAATGAAAAACACCACAGCTCGACCGTGGAAGACCGACTACAACAACAAAGATGGCATAAGGCAGAGATTTTCAACTTTGCAACTCTTCCCTCCCCGAAGCAATGGAAATTATAATTAACTTCTATTATTAACTCTTTTTTATTATTAACTTTTAACTGAACTTTTAAGTTCAGAGTATTTACCTTGTTGTTGCTTCAGACGCCATTTTCCAATGTGTTTGTTTATATTATGACGTCACTACCCTGCCTTGAGACTGGGTCAAGCCTGCTTGAGAACTGGCTAGACTTGACTAGACCTGGACTCGAGGCGGACTAGAGTTTGGAACATGCAAACAACATGATTGGACGTCAGCCTCGAGTCTGTCTTAAGTTTGGGGCATTCATAAACGCGACTCTAGAAAGGTCAACCTAATAATCCTCTAATTAACCACTGGATGTAAAGCAGAGGTTAATCCTATTATTCTCTGTCTGTCTGTTGCCTCACGTGGACTGATGTGGATGTGTATATTGGTGAATGTGCGGTGAATAAAACCCACTCTTGTCGACGGAAAGAATATATTTAACCAAACAGTTTCGGTGGACACTTCCACCAGTTTCAGTGGTCTAGACTCTAGAGCAGTGGTTCCCAACCTGGGGGCCAGGCCCCCTGGGGGGCCATATAGAAGAATGTAGAGGGCCATAATCTCTGAGGCTATGCATAAATAAAACCAAAGGAGTTTAGCGGGTAGGTAGCCAGTGGAGGGAACTTACAGGTTCAGTACAGGTTTGTGCAATGCCTTGCTGCCAGACACATGAGTAATACGTCCCTTTTTATATGATTCTGTGTTCTTGACATAAAACAAGACATGGGGATGTATTAGGTAAGCAAGATCATTTTAACTCAACATAATTCTAATCTAAGGTTTCCTAAGCTGTGTATTCTGTATGATAACCTGGTCTTGAATCTTACGTATCAGCAAGGACGTTCATATTATTCAGTTAACGGGTTATGGTTGTGGGGGGGAGGGGGGCCATGGACAAGGATCATGTATGAAAAGTGGGTTACGACCAGAAAAAGTTTGGGAACCACTGCTCTAGAGAGAGGAAAGAAATGACAAAGATAGAAGTACTGTTTGGTTAAATATATTCTTTTTGTTGACAAGAGTGGGTTTTATTCACCGCATTTGATCACGCCAGTTTGATTTCACCACCCCTGGTGAATGTGGACTGATTTCTGGCTAAGGGGACGATATTTTATTCAACATAATTATATATATAATATGAGTCTGAGTTTGAATGCAGGGTATGTTGTGTATGTGTGTGTGTGGTGCCTGCCGTTCATCTCTGGTCAGAAATTACGTACCACGACTGTACGACTGTGTGTGTGTGATGGTAGCAGTTACAGTAATGATGATGATGATGATGATAATGATGATGATAATGAGGTATGAAATATTTCTGTGTGATTGGTGAACGTCGAGTAAACCTCCTTTGTTGTTGCCACTACTAAAGAAAAGACCGATGAGGGTCGTATTATTAACATTTAGATCCGTGTAAAGGTGGTACAGTAATTCTTTATTGGTACATTGGAGTGCCTTGATTCCTCTAAAGTATATATGCTAGGAAACAGCAGAACCAGAAGAGCAAAAAAAGTATAATGGTGTTCTGTTGCTTGAAATAGTTTGGAGGATTTAGGTGTTGCTCTAGATTTACCAACGCAAAATTTCCCCCTTAATAAAAACAATATTGTAAAAGTTGCACATACAAGTGGGTGTGGTGTTCAGTGTGTTTGTTTATACAATGTGTAAATAAATAAATAGAGAGTGTATGGTAAGTGAGACATGAAAAAAGAACATCGAAGGTGGACAGACTATATAGAGAAAAGGGAGTTCCAACCCTCCCTTATTTTATCAAGTTTTTTATTTATCTTTAGTATACAAGTCCCAACACTCAGGGGAATGATGCAGCGAAATATGTCATTGATGAAACAAATTTGTCATCAAGGTGGTAATTCTTTTTTGTTACATTGGAGTCTCTTGATTCCTCCAAAATATGCTATAGGAAACAACAGGACCACCAGAAGAGATAAACATAATGGTGTTCTGTTGCTTGGAAGAGTTTGGAGGATTCAGCAGTTACAACTCCTGCAGATTTACCAACACAAAACTTCCCCCTTAAGTTTACATAAGTGGATATTAATATGGTTAATAAATGAAGTGTCCCTATATCACCAATCCAGTCTGACCTACTGCTGCTTGGCTCGTGTCTTTCACAATATCAGTCATTAATATTCAAACACCTCGTGATAATCAATATTTTTCTCTTGTATGTGTATTGGGCAAGGTGTGTCTGTCACGTGTTGTGTATGTGTGCATATATGTATCCTTTGTTTTAATTTGATTAATTTTTCCTTCTACCACTACCACCACCACCACTATCACTACCACTACCACCACTATCACTACCAAACACTACCATCACCACTGCTGTAACTATATAACACTGGCTACAACCACCACTACTACCATCACTACCAAACACTACCACCAACACTGCTAGCTGTATACTACGACACTGGCTACTACCACCACTACTACCATCACTACCAAACACTACCACTATCACTACGAAACACCACCATCACCACCACCATCACTACCACCAACACTGCTAGCTGTAACTACAACATTGCCTACAACCACTACTACTACCATCACTACCACCATCATTACCACTATCACTACCACCAACACCACCACACTTCACCTTTCGCAACAATTCCTTTCCATTCCTCCTTCATGCTCTCTATTGCAAGTTAAGTTTGCAACACACACACACGCACACAGACACAAGAATGACTCAGTGACTCATCCAATCTAGCCATCACCAGTCTTCTGTTCACTTTGTCTCCCGTTCACACACACACCATACATTTACACTCTCTCTCTGTACCCCCCCAATTGTTACGATATATTAATAGTTTTGCGACATTCATACTTGAAAATGGAGATGTAAACTGAATATAAACCAGCCAAATTTTAAAGAATTTTTTTAAGTATATAATTTTTAGGACACAAATCCCTGAATTTCTCGAAATTTCAAAGTTAAAAATCAATAAGTTATAGCTGACTATCAGAGGATTAATATTAGAGTTCCTCTATCTTATATTCTATTAATGGTAAACATATATTATTTAGTGTGTTAAAAATAAAGAGGGCGAAGAAAAGAGATAAAAGAAAACATAATGCATAACATAAATTTGCAACAGTGATACAAACCAGAAGAGAATTAAAGAGTGTGTGAAGAGAATTACAGAGTGTGTGAAGAGAAATACAGAGTGTGTGGAGAGAAATAAGGAGTGTGTGGAGAGAATTACAGAGTGTGTGAAGAGAAATACAGAGTGTGTGTAGAGAATTAAGGAGTGTGTGGAGAGAAATAAGGAGTGTGTGGAGAGAATTACAGAGTGTGTGAAGAGAAATACAAAGTGTGTGAAGAGAAATGAGGAGTGTGTGGAGAGAAATAAGGAGTGTGTGGAGAGAATTACAGAGTGTGTGAAGAGAATTACAGAGTGTGTGAAGAGAAATAAGGAGTGTGTGGAGAGAAATAAGGAGTGTGTGGAGAGAAATAAGGAGTGTGTGTAGAGAATTAAGGAGTGTGTGAAGAGAATTACAGAGTGTGTGAAGAAAATTACAGAGTGTGTGTAGAGAATTACAGAGTGTGTGTAGAGAATTACAGAGTGTGTGAAGAGAATTACAGAGTGTGTGTAGAGAATTACAGAGTGTGTGTAGAGAATTACATAGTGTGTGTAGAGAATTAAGGAGTGTGAGAAGAGAAATAAGGAGTGTGTGAAGGGAATTACAGAGTGTGTTGTGAAAGATGAGTGTATTGATGTTGATGTTGTTGTTGTTGGTGTTGCTGATGAAGGCTGTGGAAAATATGAAACTTATGAAATTTGTCAACTCTTCATTTGACCACTGTCTCTCTACTGATCATGTTCAGCGTACCATCACTGGCGTCAGTAAGGTAAGAGAGAGAGAGAGAGAGAGAGAGAGAGAGAGAGAGAGAGAGAGAGAGAGAGAGAGAGAGAGAGAGAGAGAGAGAGAGAGAGAGAGAGAGAGAGAGAGAGAGAGAGAGAGAGAGAGAGAGAGAGAGAGAGAGAGAGAGAGAGACAGACAGGCAGGCAGACAGACAGAAAGAAAGAGAGAAAGAGAGAGAGAGAGACAGACAGAAAGACAGACAGAGAGAGAAGAGAAACAGACAGACAGACAGACAGACAGACAGACAGACAGACAGACACCTAACACTAAAATAACTCATTTAATAAAAGACTTCTGAACATCTCTGCAACATATAGCAATACATAATATATATATAACGACACACATACACTTATAGAAGCAATATATGAGCTATTTATATTATCTGTCCCACACATACATAACTGCACAAAGAGTTCAGAGAATATAATTAGCATATCTGCATGCAACACATAGCAATACATAATGCACATACTTATAGAAGCAATTTATGAGCTATTTATATTACCTGTCCCATACACACACACACACACATATATAACTGCACACCTAAGAGTTCAGAGAATAATATTATATGTCATTACGTAATCTAGACACACAGGCACTGCATGCATATTGAAGGAATAATTATAAGGTTTTGTACAGTTGGGGAACAAAGTATCTGGACACTGTTGACGACTTCTGGTAACAATGTCAGTGTACACAATAAGGCAAGTGCTGTATGCCACAATCATAAGATAATACACAGGTAAACAGACTGCCTGTCTAAGACCCTGTACAGAAGATAAGCAGATAGGGCAGATATTAGTAATAAGCAGTGTGAGTCACAGTGGTACCCATGTGATGTAGAAGCCGGTGTATAGCAAATAACTAGATAACACCAACATTATTAATATTGGCTAACACCTGAATACACAGGGGTGCTTCTTATCATTTCCAACCTACGAGAGAGAGAGAGAGTAGAGAGAGTAGGGAGAGAGTAAAGAGAGAGAGTAGAAAGGAGAGTATGGAGAGAGAGTAAGAGTAAGTCAAATAACCAAGAAATGGTCACAAGCAGATATGCCCAAATACACAGATAATATAAACTGATTAGTGTAGCAGAATAGGTAGGACTAAGACCACGAGGACCACCCATGACTAAGACACGTGGCTTGTCCTACCACATGACCAACGTGGCATGAATTTGGCCACGTAAGCATGAGACAACACACAGTAATAATTGTATCCAAAGACAACTGGCAACTCAAGGGAAATTGTATATAAACAGTGAAACTTACCTAATAGGTAGGATTCTTAAACTTGCTCGCTTAGGGCTATTACATAATTGTCTCACCAAGAGAGACACACTACTATATCAGAAAGAAGCACATCAATATCATTCCCTGTCTGTGTGTGTATAGAGATATAAGTGTAAATAAATGAACTTTCCATGTTACAACTGTGAAGAAAACACTCACGTCTACGCTACCTAACTAATAATAATAACACGACTACAAGTCCCAAGAAGCAAATACAAATAAGTTACCAGAGCTTGAACGAGTTAAAGCCTAACAGGACTGGTACATCAGTGATAAACACGTTAGGAATAGATAACATTTATTCATTACTACATAAGGATAACTGATATTGGGTGACGTCGACCAACCACAGACAGTGAAATAAAAGTTATCCTTCAATTCATAAATACTTTCTCTCATTGATGTGTTTACTTTTGGGGATGTTGCCAGAAGCCGCCAACAGTGTTCAGATACATTATTCCCCAACTGTACATATGACTGAGTTTCTTCCTCGTCCCTATAATTATATTGACAGTTGACGTGTTCCTCTGCCTGTCTGGTGGATGAACAATGTCAGGGGTTCTGCTTCCTGCCTCAAGACCGTATCTGCCATATCACACACACAGACCAGACCACAGTGCTTCAGTATCTACAGGGAACAGCAGGAGCGGTGACCTATTTCATTGGTGAGTATAGATATAGCCTTAATACTACTACTTGGGGACATAGAGTTGCCTGGCTTGGTTTGCATTAGGTCAGGTCAGATTAAGGGTCGTAGATAAGAACATATTGTCAGTCATGGTAATTCCATGGTATGTTATTGTCATGGTAACTCCATGGTATGTTATTGTCATGGTAACTCTATGGTATGTTATTGTCATGGTAACTCTATGGTATGTTATTGTCATGGTAACTCCATGGTATGTTATTGTCATGGTAACTCCATGGTATGTTATTGTCATGGTAACTCCATGGTATGTTATTGTCATGGTAACTCCATGGTATGTTACCGTCATGGTAACTCTATGGTATGTTATTGTCATGGTAACTCCATGGTATGTTATTGTCATGGTAACTCCATGGTGTGTTATTGTCATGGTAACTCCATGGTGTGTTATTGTCATGGTAACTCCATGGTATGTTATTGTCATGGTAATTCCATGGTATGTTATTGTCATGGCAACTCCATGGTATGTTATTGTCATCGTACTCCATGGTATGTTAATGTCATCGTAACTCCAGGGTATGTTATTGTCATGGTATGGTAACTCCATGGTATGTTATTGTCATCGTAACCCCATATTATGTTATTGTCATGGTAACTCCATGGTATGTTATTGTCTTCGGTTATACTAAGGTCGAAAAATATTAATGGTTCGGTTCCTTTTTGTATGTATGTGTTGTATCTGGACAAAGTCTGTATAATACTGATTGGATTCTTTTATATTTGTTTAATTACTTGTACTGAGTAATGATGACACCTTATTTATTTATCCTTATGCTGACTTCTTGTATATTATATATATCTTGTCGACAGAACTGAAGGAAGGTTTTGTGAGGAAGAATGGCATTGGCTACAGGTTGATGCAATACTCTGTTACCCATGGTGTTGCCAGACAAGCTTGTTGGAAACTGGGTACAAACATGAGTCTCCCCAAGGTATAGTGATGTCTCTATCTGTCTGTCTGACTGTATGTTCTTCATCATTATCATCATCATCATTAATACTCCATTTCCCTTTAATTAATTAAGAGGTGGGGAGGCTTCAGTACCAGGGGTAGAAAAAGGAAGCAGAAATACATAAAGTAAGGACAGAGTATCCACTACCCAGTGAAATGGGTCACACACACACACACACACAGGTACTCCCCATTTCCAGCCACGAATGTCTCAGCTTCGGCCACAAATCGTTGCCTCTACGATTCCCTTCACCTAACCTGATAGAGGTTTACAACATTTTCAAAGACTTTAACAACTTCAATGTTCAGGACCACTTCACCGTTGATCAAGGAATTATAATTAGAAGTAATGGCTATAAAACAGTTGATAAACGTTTCACTCAAAGGAAGCATTTTTTTTTTAATGGAGTAGTAAACATCTGGATTAGTTTTCTCTCAAATGGTATAAACTGTTACACAGTAGTGACATTTTTATAAAACCAACACGAGTATTTGGGAAACAATCCTCACCTATCAATTTTTCCTATATATCTAAATGATTAATCTCCGAATACTAACTATTTAACGTATCTGTAGAGGCCAACGTGGTGTCTCCACCTATATTATTTGATCATATACTCCCACTCCCATGAGATATTGTGTTCCAATCATTATGACCTAAAAGAAACTTAATGCAAGTGATTGTATTGATACTTGAAAATGTCATTTCTATCCGCTCTGTTACCAGATAAAAATGTATATAAATTACTAGCCGCGATACCCGACGTTGTCCGGGTGAAGATCCTACATATGTTTTGTCAATAAATTTCCTCTAATTATTTTTATGTGAACTTATCAGGAGGGTGGGAGGAGTCCATTATCCGGTGTGGTTGCTGGTCCCCCAGAGAAACCATGCCAGCTTTATACCACAAAAGTTTTCCATGACACAACTACAGCAGGTGGCATTGTAACAGCCACGATTAAATAGCAAGGCCTGAGTGGCGAATTGAGCTGCAGGGGTTTAGATTTAGCATTAAATTTAAGTGTTCAACATTTTGTTGTTTGAATTCATTCCTAAACTGGGCATGCAAGCCAGGCCTGCCTGCATCCTTGTTTCTTGAGACCATAGAGTCTATGTTGAGAAAGTCATACATCTTTGGTTGTTTTAAACTGATAATTAAAGAGACACTTATCCACCAAAATTAATTAGACTGTCGACATTTCCGGGACTACACCAGTCAGAATGGTGTATCATTTAATTGTCAACAATTTTTTTTTTTTTAAATTGTAGCGGGGATTCGAACCTGGGATCTCTCGGTTAAAGCCAAATAACAGCCTTTGGCTTGGGCTGCAGGGGTTCGAACCCCCTCCAACCCTCCCATTGGTCATTAAAAAAATTGTAGGCCGAGGACACTTCCCAGGCTTCCCATCAGAATGACGTATAACTTTTTACTCTAGGTCAAACAATGCGGCCGTGCATAGCGGCTAAACAAACAGACACACACAGACGGAGTTTATATATATGTGGGAAGTAGGGAGTATGGAAACAGCCGTCTAGTTGCAGTGGTGTATGTATTGGCGAGTTGACAGTGAGTGAACATCAGTGGGGCTGGACAGCCGGCAGGTAGTCAAACAATAAGAGAAAGAGGCCTGCAGACAATCATCACAATGAATACATTTCCCCAGACACCTTGCATACATATATTTATATACATTAAATATACAACACAATACTATACAACAATTGAATATAAATGTAAGGGTCAAACATTCCCTATCTAAATCTGCTGGTAAAACACCCAAGTTCTAACAACAACTCCTTAATACTAGCAATTAATACAACTTATCACTGTCCACACATTAAATACATATTATATAATCAACCTTATCATTGATACACAAAGAACATATAAATGCTCACCCAAATTCCAGAAGAAAGAAATTAAGAATAGAGTGACAGACACTAGGTGTTAACATTAGCTGATCTGCCAGTCGACTGAGACAAACATGGCGTCCTCAGTATTGTAGCAGAGTTGATGAACCTACCAAAACATTATTGGAACCACAACTCATGACCATCATGTAATTTAACACATGACATATAATTATATACAATTACACAATATGAAATTACACTTATTTTATATACAATCTTTGTTTCATTACACACTAATAAATTATGCCAATACATTAATCATTTACATACACATATTTCAATATATATATATATATATATATATATATATATATATATATATATATATATATATATATATATATATATATATATATATATATATATATATATATATTTATATATATATATATATATATATATATATATATATAGATATATATATATATATATATATATATATATATATATATATATATATATATATATATATATATATATATATATATATATATATATATATATATATATATATATATATATATATATATATATATATAAGTTTCATTACTCGAACTTGATTATTCTTTTTTGGTACATTGGAGTGTCTTGATTCCTCCAAATTATGCTAGGAAATAGGACCAGAAGAGCAAAAGTAATGGTGTTCTGTTGCTTGGAATAGTTTAGAGGATTCAGCAGTTGTTTCCAACATAAAATTTCCCCCCTTAACTCAGCCAGTCTTTAGTTTCCCCGAGAGCCTTAAAGGGGTGCGGGAATACGAGACAGGCTTAGTTGGGGACTGGGTGTGTGTGGCAAAATGGGTTAAAAGGCCTGTCCCCTATTCCCGCACCCCCTAAGCCCCACCCAAGCCTGTCCCCTATTCCGGCACCCCCCCCCCCAAGCTTTTCCCCCTTATTTTTGCACCCCCTTAAATAACTGAGTGACTGCTGAGTTCTGGTGGTGACAGCGGACACAATTTAAACTTCTAACTGCACTTTAGGCTACATACTACATATTACATGCATGAACTCTGTGTTGGGGGGTATCATCATCATAGTCTGATAATAATAATGGATGGCCTTCTTTCCATGACAGAACGAGAAGGAAAGCCAGTACATCAGGGAGATCGGTAAGGGAGTCAATGTTTGGGCATTGGCTGATGATGACCCACACGAAGGTATCTGGAAGAACACTGATACTGGTAAATATATATATGTGTGTGCTTATTTTATCTCTACACCTGTATGTATATAATAATATTATCCTACATAAAGTCATGTTGCTTTATATTATTACACTCACTGATTAACATGCATACGTATTAATAGATATACCATATATGTCAACACACTGCCAAAGATAATGTCACACACACACACACACACACACACATATTATATATTGTCAAGTTTCCCTCCCCCATAACGAGAATCGCCTTACATTGGGGGGAGGGGGGGGGATCTTGTGTTTCTCTGATAGCTGGCGAGCTAGACTAGAGGGGGCTCCGGCCCCTGCTCTGCCCTGATTTCGTGGAGAGAGGGCTTCCCATGCTAGGAAGGTCGCCAGTGGGAGACCAGACTAAATGGTTCCCATGCATTACTCCGTAGGGGGGTATTGCCTGTAGTAATGTGGGCAATACTTTAAGGGTTTTGGCGCCCCTTCGGCCCCAGTCACTAGCTTTCAGCTCTTCAAGTGACCCTCTTTTCTTTTTATTTCCTTTCTGCTTGCTATCATACCTCTCTATCACCTATTTCTGGCGCTATAGGACCTCGATGTTGCAGCGACTAACATCCATCAATCAATCAATCAAGTTTCCCTCGATTTGTGAGTCTTGGAATTAAAGTTATATATTCAAATAAGCCTACACACTTTATTTACAACTTGACCATTGCATATCTGATATTATACTCCAGTAAGAAAATAAATCTTTTCAGATGAGGTACTGACTTACGTGAACTGGGCGGCATCAGAACCTGGTGGTGGCACAGGCGAGAATTGTGTCAAAGTTGATACACAATTCATCAAGAATTGGATTGATATTAGTTGCTCCTATGCTTACTGGTACATTTGTCAGTATCGGCTCTAATAATCTCTCTCTCATGTATTGTATTGTACTGTACAGTCTCCTCCACTCCCGGTTTCACCAGTTCAGCGTTGCCAACGTATACACCCGGTAGCATATTCCGAAACTTTTGTCAATTTTGGCACCATCTAAATTATCATTCAATCTGGCGCCTTTCTCTCGTCACTTCTGATTGACCAATCACACTCTTCCAAAGGTATGACGTCATAGCGTCGTTCACTCCAACGTATACGATTACACCAATTATTATTATTGTGCATAGTAATACTAATAATGATTATTATATTATGTTATTATTATTATACATAAATATCAGCCAAAGAAGTGCACTCTCGAGCATAATGTCTGATCCATGGAGGTCTGATCCAATTTTGTTTAAGTAATTACCACCATGACGTAAATGGCATCTGCTGCATGCGCCACAGATCCAGTTGCCAATTTATCACTTTTGGAGCTACATTCGGTAATTTATAGAACAATATAGCTCTTACAATTTGGATTTAGTCCCATTTGACAGCTGCTTTTCTGTTTTATTGTTGCGCATTTCTTGGTGGTTTTAATTATTTCAGAGTCGTGGCATAATAAAGAGTAATAAATAAATAACAATCAGCGCCTTAAGAACATTCCAGTTGGCAACTCTGCACAGACCGCAGTACTCGGTGCAGTTGGGGCAAATTGCCAGGAGAATGAATAATCCCACAAAGATAAAGGACTTCTCTGTTCCATGATGTTGGGTATAATCAAAGGGAGAGACAACACAAGACAGACCTCAGTTACCATCATTTATTTTTAGTGTTATCTACAATCAAAATCGTCCCACCATTATTTCAAGTAGTAAATGAGGTACAGTAATGAGCACTAATAACTATTTAGGTTTGCTTGGAATACCTAGAGACCATAAATAAATGCACAATAAGATCTCCATTGGAATTACAGTACTTCGTTCAAAGTTTCAACTAAAGCTGTATACTTTAGTGCTCGTAACTGTATAATGGAAAAAATGACAGCTGTCGTAAAGGAGTACAATGTTTTTTATATTAGTTATTTTTTCACGACAAGGATAAGCGCGAGTCATTAGTTAATCGGAATATGACATCATGACACAAGGGAAGCTCGTGAGTCGTGAGAGGCTAATATTTCATATAGTCACTATTTTCACTTCAACTTAATTTTAAGTTCATTTTTTATTGGAATGACACATTTTTTACTATAATGTTAATCCTCTACCATTATTCCGTTTGTAACCAAAGAACTAAGTAAATATTTAATTAAATTAATGAGTTATGAAGAAATAAATGATAATTTCTGCCGTGAAAAAGTGCAATGTCTTATAACAATAGAAGCAAGGTATGACGTCATACCTTTCGGAGTGTGATTGGTTAATAGGAGGTGACGTCATGACGAGAGAAAGGCGCCTGATTGGCTGATATTTTAGATGGTGCCGAAATTAACAACAGTTTCGGAATATGTCACCCGGCATCATGTGAGCTACCAGTTCTGAAACACCTGCAATCAACCCTTACTCTTACTGGTAGGAGTTTCGGATTCGAGAGTCGGAACTGGTAGCTCACACAATGCGGGTGTATACGTTGGCAGCGCTGAACTGGTGAAAGCGGGAATGGAGGAGATTGTACATGTACAGTTGGCGGCATAAGTCCTGTCGCCTCAATTGCTTCACTGTAACATGCAGTGATCATGGACTCGAGAAATACGCACGTTTTATACACCTACTCAAGGCCAAGAGGACTCCATGCATGCACTCCCTCACTCACACCTCTCCCAACTAACTACTCTACTCCTCCCTCTCCTTTCCTTTCATTTCCTCTCTTACCTATGCCTCCAGACAATATCCCTCCTTCATTTTCTCGCTCCTACTATCCTCCTTTCATTTCCACCTCCCTTTTTCTGGCGCTATATGACCTCGCTGTTGCGGTGCCTTATATCAATCAATCAATTCAATCAATCAAGGCCAAGAGACATATCTCTTGGCCTTGCACCTACTAATCTCGAGTCTGTGAACATCGCGTGCCTGGGTGAAGCAAGTGAGGCGACAGGACTTTTGCTGCCGACTGTACACCCACCAACAAAAGAGCAATCGCCTCACCAAACGGTTCTTGAAGTTTGGGGGTTAATGACTCGTGAATCGAAACACCATACACAACATTTGCCAATTGTGAAGCTGGTGGAGTTCATGACTCTGCAGATGAGGCGACAAGCCTTTTGAAGGTGAGTTGCCTTAAGGTTCTTCTTAACTCCTGTTAGTGGCTGTGGGGTATGTACAGCTCTGGACAGATCAATGGTCCACACCATATCCATCTAGGACTTGGTTTGTGCCTCGTCGGATCTGGCAACAGTTGCAGGTGGAGGGAGGGGGGATGTTAGTAGGAGAGAAGGAGAGAAATGTGGGCGGGGTTATAGGAGGGTAACGAATGATCAGGTAGATGAGACATGTGTCAGGAGGAAGGAATGAAGCATAAACTGTGAATGGTATCGAATCACCAATAGTTTAAAGCAAGGTTCTTTAACCCCTAAAGACCGGTTGACGTGATAGAGCGTCTTACGTAAGGAACCGGGTAACAGCACCTACCGTCACAGTGATTTAGCGCTATTTCGCGCCCTGTAGTGCTAGTTTTTTTTGTCGTTGGGCGAGAAAATACACTCACAATATCGATCCGCTACCCACTCAGTCGATTCTGGGACCCTACGATGGCTGGGCGATTTTTAAGTAATTGCCCTTGTCCGAATTTGTGCTCTAACGATCGTAAGACAATACCATAGTGAATATATGTACGTGAGTGACACCATGATATTCCTACAAGGTTACAAATTATTATTTAGTGTAATTTAGTGTACATAATGGGGTAGTAATAAGAAAATAACACCACAAAACACACCCATACAGGCACAATTGATAGTAAATATACGTGTTTCCTACGGTACAAGTCGGTTTGTGTATCATTTTCTAAGTGACAGTTACACGATGATATATTCCTACAAGTGTTCATACTATTTTTAGTGTTGAAATCATGACATACGATACATAATAGTAGTAATACAAGTGAGTTGACAAGGGAGTTACGCGGGAAACTGTACACTAAGCCGTGGTCGAGTCTATCCCACGCGTACATACAGACATACTGCAGATTCGCGCGCAGACATGGTCTACTTAAACTCGCCCTATCTCCACAACTATTCATCGTACAGCCCTCCCGATGGTACCATTGGAAAGAGGAAGAGTTGAAGGTAAGGATAGAAGGTAAATTTTGAAGTCAGTACACTATATAGATTAAGAGTGTGAGCGTTGTGAATATAGGGCAAATCGAGGAATTTTGACGCTAGCGGCAGGGTAGAAATGTGGAGGCAGCGACCCCCACCCCTCCCGGTCTACAGGGGTTAAACTTTTTCAGTCGTGACCCAGTTTTTACTATGACATAATTCTCACGACCCATACAGAAAGATCTTTTACATATGACCAGAATTATCAATCTAAATAAATACAAGGCCAGAAATTGAAATGCAATAATTTTGATTAAAAGGCATTTTAACCAGAATTACTTAAAGAATTATAAACACTGCGGCCACTGCTTCACCTACCCCCCCCCCCCCCCCTCTCTCTCTCTCTCTCTCTCTCTCTCTCTCTCAAGAAGGCTAATATATGCGCAATGAGTTTGTTTTATTGATAATTAAATATATGAATATTCGATTATAAAAGTATTTTAGGTGGATTTGTGTATGAACTTCATATTTATTTTATTGTCACGAACATTATTATTCTATTTTATTCAAGTATTTATTCTTGTGAGCCTGCGACCCAGTATGAAGGAATTCGGGACCCGTAGTTTGAAGAACCCGGGTTTAAAGAAATGCATACAGCATTAACGTAGGTGGATATAGAAGAGAAGAAAAATTAATGTGATCATGATTTGAGCCGAGGGTGAAGGGGAAGATAAATGAAGGTGATTAGTTGAATAGTAATAACAAACATCTGTTATATTTTATCTGTTACGTTATATCCTTTAAATAAAGGCACATTACATTGTTCACCATCGTAGTGGGATAGACTACTGAATATATATTATCCTTTGGATATTAGACAGATATCCCTGTATTCCTTTTATCCCTCGTGTTTGCCCAGTAGGGGGGTATTGCTTGCAACGAAGTGGGCAATACTTTAAGGGTTTTGGCGCCTCTTCGGCCCAAGTCACAAGTTTACATTTCTTCAACTATCCCTCCTTTCTTCCTATTTCCTTTATTATTATTGACGGGATTATCCCAGTCACAGCATTTCGCCTTCATAAAACTGAAGGACTATAGGTTTCAGGTATTGCCATTTGCCAGTCTGTTGCTAGTCAGAATTTTAACTTGTTAATCAAACCCATTTGCAGGAAAGAGAAATATATTATATCTTTCTTTTTAAGTTACTTATAAGTATTGTTTTTATTAAAATCTGTTTCGATATACAGTCATGGTCAAATATAATCATCCATATAGGGGTAACTCACATAAGAGTTTGACAGCTTCCCTTTGTTCCTTCGATGATAAACTTTCCAATAAATAGGTTAACTACCATCTTTTAATTAAATCAAGCAGCTACACACTACTTACAACAATAACATTATCTGTGAACGCGAAAACATTAGACAGTAAATTGTTTGAGATACCCATATGTGGATGATTATTATTGACCGCGACTGTACATTACCTTACTTTTATCTAGTTCCAGCATTACTGCACAGATCACCATATGACACAATAATGACCACAAGGACAGTATCCTAATGGTGATCAACGTGATGCCCATATATCTCTCTATAGGTTACTGAACACAGTGTTTTATGCTCAACTTCAGAATTATGTTCTCAGTATCACAATGATAGGAAACAATTAATGAAAACAAAATAAAGAAATGATTTGTTAGCATAGGACAAATATTCAACTGCTTCGGTGCTACTGTCTTATATATGTATATATTGTTATGACCAGTGTAGTAGAGATCTAGGGGTTTATAATCGAGTACCACATTGGCCAACAAAAACAGGTGATGGAAAAGGTGTTTACTATAAAACGTATATTAACAAGACCATCACAAGATATAGAATAGACACTAATGACTTAAAGACATGATATAATACAGACCCTAATGTTAAACTAATGACACATGATATAATAAAGACCCTAATGTTAAACTAATGACACATGATATAATAAAGACCCTAATGTTAACTAATGACACATGATATAATAAAGACCCTAATGTTAAACTCATGACACATGATATAATAAAGACATAATAAATACACAATAAAGACATAATAAAGACACAATAAAGACACAATAAAGACACTCCCAATTATACAATATCAACACAATATACTTATCAAAGAGACGAGACCGAATACTTAAGTCCAGCTGTCGCCCAACGCCAGGAGAAGTGTTCAGACCTCGCTGTGTGATGAGACTGACTAACAATCCTACTTGGAGCCACTACGTCAGCTCGGTTGAAGCCCGGTTGTTTCATTAAGATATATATATATATATATATATATATATATATATATATATATATATATATATATATATATATATATATATATATATATATATATATATATATATATATATATATATATATATATATATATATATATACACGCACGGGACAGTAGCACTGAGGCAGTTGAAGATTTTTCATTAAGTAAAAGATCATTTCTTTATATCGTTTTCATTATTTTTGCCTATCTTTGTGATGCTGAGAATATAATTCTGAAGTTGAGCATAAAACACTGTGTTCAGTAACATGGTCCTTATAGTGTCATATGGTGATCTTTGCAGTAATACTGGAACTAGATGAAGGTAAGGTAATGTATATTACCTTAGGCTCATAAGAATAAATACATGAATAAAATAAAATAATAATGTTCGCGACAATAAAATAAATCCACTTAAAATATTTTTATAATCGAATATTCATATATTTATTATCAATAAAACAAAATCATTGCACAAATATTAGCCTTCTTGAGAGAGAGAGAGAGAGAGAGTGAGAGAGAGAGAGATGGAGGGAGGGGTAGGTGAGGCAGTGGCCGCAGTGTTTATAATTCTGTAAATAATTCTGGTTAAAATGCCTTTTAATCATAATTATTGCATTTCCATTTCTGGCCTTGTATTTTCTTAGATTGATAATTCTGGTCACATGTAAAAGATCTTTCTGTATGGGTCGCGAGAATTATGTCATAGTAAAAACTGGGTCACGACTGAAAAAGTTTAAAGAATCTTGCCTTAAACTATTGATGATTCGATACCATTCACAGTTTATGCTTCATTCCTTCCTCCTGACACATGTCTCATCTACCTGATCATTCGTTACCCTCCAATAACCCCACCCACATTTCTCTCCTTCTCTCCCACTAACATCCCCCCTCCCTCCACCTGCAACTGTTGCCAAATCCGATGAGGCACAAACCAAGTCAGTCATGGATGGACTGTGGTCCATTGATCTATCCGGATCTGTACAGTTACCAGCACTTATAAATAGTACAGTCTTAGTTTTGAGTCCTCTTCTCCTGTACCAGTTATAAGTGCTGGCAATTGTACAGTTGCCAAAAAAGGTATTGCAACAACTATTGATACAACATTAAATATATTAATGTCCATAGTCGTTTGTAGGGATTATAAGTATGTATTACAGAAGGATATGTATATTTCCTTCTGTTATACATACTTATAATCCCTACAAATAGTTGTGGATATTACTATGGTTAAAGTTTTATCAAGATTTATCGTAATACCTTTTTTGGCAACTGTACATGTGGCAACACTGGACACGTTCGGATCCCATCTGATACAGTACAGGAAGGTTCAGCAGGCAGATTGGACTCATTCATAAGTGCAATTCGAATATTGTTATGCTGCCACATCAACGCCAGACACAAAACAGGGGGTAAAGATCAAGAACCTTTAGGCAACTGTACACTCGCAGTCAGAAGTTGTGTCCAAATCCCCTGGTACGACTGAAGGTTCGAGCAATTATACGTTATGAGGAAAGACATACACAATGCACCGATTGCCGAACTTTGGAATCTTGTTCGTCTGGGTGTGATTCATTATGTCAGGGTCTCGGGACACAACTCCTGACCACGAGTGTACAGTACAGTACAGTACACTCGTGATATATAATTTCTGATCAGAGTGTGAGGAACAGAACGCTTCGAATCGACTGGTATTGCTCATTTCCCCACCCAGTACACCTATATAGAGGCTGAGTTCGAATGCAGGGTATGCATGTGTGTGTGTGTGGTGCTATCCATAACAACAGACCTTAAAATATCAGCACTTCACAATAATTATATGAGCACATTTTTTTGTACTGTACTTAGGTAGGAAGAACAAGGCCCACTGTGACTGTACCACTAAAATTACATCCCATCATAATAGTTAAATAATACCTTCTTCGGTCTCTTGCTCATTCCTGCTAGACTCTCTGTAATAAGAAAGCCTTGTATACCAGTATAGCCTACACACCCGTAATTTTAAAACATTTGAGGGCCCTTACTGGAGCTCTATGAACCCTCCAAATAATCCAGGCCACAAAACGCTTCAGTGTTTCGAATAGGGAATCTGTTGCCTGGAGTAGTTTGGAGGGTTCATAGAGCTCCAGTAAGGGCCCTCAAATGTTTTAAAACTACGGGTGATAGTCCTATGTGGCCCTCGGTTTTAATATGTAACCAAAGTGTAGTAATATATCACTTAACCTTTCCTTGTCGTGTGTGTCTACATGTTATAAGTTATGTATTGTGTTTTTTACACTATAGTGTACCATATCTATTTAATTGTGGAATTTTAAATGCATAAATGTATGTGTTTGATGTACTCTATTACAAAGTTGTATTATAATAGACATTGAAGTACGTGTTAAGCTGAAATATTTATGTGCCTTATGTATATATATATATATATATATATATATATATATATATATATATATATATATATATATATATATATATATATATATATATATATATATATATATATATATATATATATATATATATATATATGTGTGTGTGTGTGTGTTTTACGAGTGAGCTACCGTAAATTGTAAGTGGTCTATATGTATAATTGTTTATGTAATCGACCTGTCTTGGACTTGGGAAAATATATCTAATATCTGTATGTGATTATTTGCGTAGACCGCTGTTGATATATATATTTTTTTTGTGTGTGTGTGTGTGTGTTGTAGCGTAAGGTGTATACTTAATTTATACATACGGTAATACATTTAGTTTAAGATGTAATCATGTGTTGGAATATTTCCTTTGAAGTGTTAATGGTTCTAATGAGTTAAATATAAAACCCAATAATGATGACAACAGCCACATTGTATAAACATTAAGTTATTTGTTGGTAAACTGACAAACAGTATTATTCAATTACCCTTCAAATTACCCCCCCCCCCCCTCCTACTCCGTCCCCCAAGACTCTCCCCTCTACTCCCGAACCCCCCAAAACACCCCCAAGCCTGTCCCCCCTACTCCACCCCCCCAAACCTGTCCCCAGTCCCCTTGCACCCTCCTAACCCCCCCCCTCAAGATTGTCCCCCGACCCCCTGCACCCTCCTAACCCCCCCTCAAGACTGTCTCCCACCCCTTGCACCTTCCTAACCCCCCAAGACTGTCCCCCGATCCCCTGCACTCTCCTAACCCCCCCAAGACTGTCCCACCTACTCCCGCCCCCCCCCAAAAAAAAATACCCCCAAGCCTGTCCCTGGCCCCTACTCCCGCAGCACAATAATGATGACAACAGCTGCATAGTAAAAAACAAACAAGTTACTATACTATATTATTGCATATGCCATGACACATTAATATTAAAGAAAGTATATATAAGTTGTATTGTGAATATTGTAAATCTCACAATATACTTCTCCTCATACATTATAATTATGTGTTGTATTATATGTGTTCTTTGTATGATGTATGTTGGGTTTAAGCTCTGGAACCCAGTCTCGCCCCAACCTTCCTGGAGTGCAGACGTGTTTCTGGCGTTCTCCCTGTGTTGTTGTTTGTATTGTGTTTTGTGTTATTTGTGTGTTGTTGTTTCAGTTGTGTTCTAGGTGTTGTTGGTCTATTCTATCTCGTCTTTTTTGTTATTTTGCTGTTTGTGATATTGTAGTTTGTTTGTTTTGTTGTGGTTCTGTGTGTGTATGTGTTCCGGTTAAACCTACATCTAGGTGGCTACTTATAATAAATTACATACTTACTTAACCTACATGTGTCACTCAGACATCACATGATGCCTTAAAACTGCTTACCTGAGAACAGGCCACAACTCACTGTGTGAAACAGTAACACGTTAGCATATAATGACGACACAGGTCATGTGACCTACAATGGAAGCGTCCTCATTGCGCTCCTATAGCCTCAGTAAGCTAAAGATAACCAAACCGTTAACAGGTTACTTTAGCATATAATCTCCCTCTTAAAGTTAGCTTACTAGTCTAACTTAACGCATACATATTGTGACTCTGTACACTAACTCGTGTTATCAATAAAAAGTGAGTAAACTACTTTAACCTTGCTGTATCTTCTAAAACCATATAGTTATAGAAAACCATATAATTAATATCAAACTCCGAAGAGACATCAAAGACAACAACAACAACAAACCAATCTCTAATTATACATTTTTATGAGGCTGAAATCATGCGGGAAAGAGATCACCCACCGAGATTTCCCCAACTTTGTTGTTAACAATTATTTTATCTGGTGAAAAGTGGCAGTTTTTCTGAGTTCGTGACGTCGGGAATTTAGTACATGTGAAGTATATCTGTTATTTCTGTATTCAAATTGTATTGCAACTTTAATATAGCTCTTACATACGTAGGTGGAAATGAAGCGAACTTATACTGCCGACTATACTATCGTCACAGGTGCGTCATGAAAACCTTCTTGTTCGTTTCCTTATGACAGATGTAATACTTTATCCCCACGACTCTTAAGTAAAGTGCCCTTATTATCCACTTTCAGTATTGCAGTATATCGCCGAAAATTAGCGGACAGTGTGAAACAATCTGTGACAAAATATCATACTGATCCGACTGTTGGTTAATAAGTTATCCCCGAAAAACAGTGACACACAGCCCCTGTAACCCATAGTAAACAGTTTTCAATGTACAAATTAGCAACTGTTAACATTCATTATCTTTCTCCAATTCACAAACAGATTTTCTCGACCGTAATTAAAAAAAAAAAAAGTTTATAAGGGTCGAGTGGTAATAATAATAAAGCTGGAACGATATATTAAGGGGGTGCGGTTTGTAGGGGACAGGCTTAGGGGAGGGGGTTGGGGTGTGTGGGAATAGGGGGACAGGCTTGGGGGGTGGGGTAAAAAGCCTGTCCCCTATTCCCCCCTTAAGCCTGTCCCCCTACTCCTGCCCTCCCCAAAAACCTCCCAAGTCTGTCTCCTACTCTCACACTCCCCTAACCCCCTCAAGCCTGTCCCCCTATTCCCGCACCCCCTTAATTAATTAACTTAATTTATATTTACACACGATACACCAGTCCCTATTATTATATAAACACTAAATAAACCAATACACCAGTCCCTATTATTATTATACACACACTAAATAACAATACTCCAGTCCCTATTATTATCACACGGTACACAAATCTTAATTATTATTTTATACAACACTAAATAGCACAAATACACCAGTCCCTATTATTATATACAACACCAGTCCCTATAATTATTATATTAAACACTATAAATAACACGATCCACCAGTCGTTATTATCATCAGAATTACTTGTGATGGGAATATTATTAATTAAGGGGGATAGCGCGTACGCAGTCCCCCGCTAACAAAAATTTCGCACTCGAGTTAACCACATTTGGGTTAATCGCAAGGGTCAGCACCACCGGAGTGCAATGGTGAGCCTCGCCCTGGGAAAACCGCCTTTATGATCACGGTATCTCCTGTGCCAGGTAAGTATGCTGTAGAAATGTTCTACCACACCCAGACCCATCAGTTCTACATACATTCAACACAAAAACAAACACTTTATGCTATTATTTACCAACATCTATTAAAAATGATATTTATTTATGATAGTTATATAGAATTATTAATTTGATATACACTGAATGAGAGACTTTATAAACAGAATCTTTATTTCAATACAAAAGCATACAACACTGCACTGCTTAATATAAGTTATGATACACACTACGAAGAGAGTCAGAGAGAATTTTGGTGACCATTGAATAGCTTAGCATGAATGTAATAATACAAACAAGTTACTGAACTACAATAATAAAAGACTAGATGTAAATCAATTCGTCTACCCTTCACACTCAGAGGACCAAGAAATCTTCCATTATAACAGTTTACCCTAAATATAAGAGAGAACGAGTTATCTCCAATGGATTACTGTCCTGTCTTATCTCTCACGAACGTCTCGCTTCCATTCTACCTCAAACACATCTATCATACACAGAAGAGTGCAATGTTCTACAGAAGATGGATGCATTTGACTCCAAAGAAACTATTCTTCTTAAAGATTTCCAACAGCCACACCACGTTGAAATGATATGTACCGTATGAAGATCTAAGACAAGGAAAGTGCTATAATTTATATGTCACCCTTCGATACCTTAATATGGTAATATTGTACACCAGGGAAACTGTTGTTGTTGTTGTTTGCGTTTAACGCCTATCGACTGTGTAATGGTCAGGAAGGCGTTATATTTATAGAGTGATAGAGTGTGTGAATGTGTGAATAATAAGCGTTAGTGGCTCCTGCTCTGCCTTGTGGAAGTCAGCAGGAAGGAGGTCGATGGAGATGATCATTTGGGGAGTGAACAAGTAGATAGAAATAGAAGTAGATGGTGTTACTTTACTTGTCCTCGATTCCCGAACCTGGAGGTCATTGGGGTCCTGGTAGCATGAGGTCAAGATCTAAACAGTCTGTCTAGATCTTGCGTGAGGTGTACTGGGAGGAGAGATCGAGACAACTCAGGCAAGGAGAGGCAGTCATCCACCACTCCACGGTGATAGTAGGTGGTGGTGGAGGTGTTGGTGGATTGTCCGTCTTTCTCTTCTTCCCTGCCGTTTGCCATCCCCCTTCATCCTCCAGGTCCATGTTGCCTTCGGTGGAGTCATCCCTGGTGGTGGAGATGGAGTAGAAACTGGTATTGGTGTTGGTGGAGTAGAAACTGGTGTTGGTGGTGGTGGAGTAGGAACTGGTGTTGGTGGTGGTGGAGTAGAAACTGGTGTTGGTGGAGTAGGAACTGATGTTGGTGTTGGAGGAGTAGGAACTGGTGTTGGTGGTGGTGGAGTAGGAACTGGTGATGGTGGTGGTGGAGTAGGAACTGGTGATGGTGGTGGTGGAGTAGGAACTGGTGTTGGTGGTGGTGGAGTAGAAACTGGTGTTGGTGTTGGTGGAGTAGGAACTGGTGTTGGTGTTGGTGAAGTAGGAACTGGTGTTGGTGTTGGTGGAGTAGGAACTGGTGTTGGTGTTGGTGGAGTAGGAACTGGTGTTGGTGGTGGTGGAGTAGGAACTGGTGATGGTGGTGGTGGAGTAGGAACTGGTGTTGGTGGTGGTGGAGTAGAAACTGGTGTTGGTGGTGGTGGAGTAGGAACTGGTGGTGGTGGTGGTGGAGTAGGAACTGGTGGTAGAGGTGGTGGAGTAGAAACTGGTGTTGGTGGTGGTGGAGTAGGAACTGGTGGAGTAGGAACTGGTGTTGGTGGTGGTGGAGTAGGAACTGGTGGTGGAGGTGGAGTAGAAACTGGTGTTGGTGGTGGTGGTGGTGGAATAGGAACTGGTGTTGGTGGTGGTGGTGGTGGAATAGGAACTGGTGGTGGTGGTGGAATAGGAACTGGTGGAGGTGGAGTAGAAACTGGTGTTGGTGGTGGTGGTGGTGGAGTAAGAACTGGTGGTGGTGGTAGTGGAGTAGGAACTGGTGTTGGTGGTGTTGGTGTTGGTGGAGTAGGAACTGGTGTTGGTGGTGGTGGTGGAGTAAGAACTGGTGTTGATGGTGGTGGTGGTGTTGGTGGAGTAGGAACTGGTGGTGGTGGTAGTGGTGGTGGAGTAGGAACTGGTGTTGTTGTTGTTGGTGGTGGTGGAGTAGGAACTGGTGTTGGTGGAGGTGGAGTAGGAACTGGTGTTGGTGGTGGTGGAGTAGCAACTGGTGTTGGTGGTGTTGGTGTTAGTGTTGGTGGAGGTGGAGTAGGAACTGGTGTTGGTGGTGGTGGAGAAAGAACTGGTATTGGTGTTGGTGGTGGTGGTGGTGGAGTAGGAACTGGTGGTGGTGGTGGTGGTGGTGGTGGAGTAGGAACTGGTGTTGGTGGTGGTGGAGGTGGAGTAGGAACTGGTGTTGGTGGTGGTGGAGTAGGAACTGGTGTTGGTGGTGGTGGTGGTGGAGTAGGAACTGGTGTTGGTGGTGGTGGTGGTAGAGTAGGAACTGGTGTTGGTGGTGTTGGTGTTGGTGGAGTAGGAACTGGTGTTGGTGTTGGTGGAGTAGGAACTGGTGTTGGTGTTGGTGGAGTAGGAACTGGTGTTGGTGGTGGTGGAGTAGGAACTGGTGTTGGTGGTGGTGGTGGTGGAGTAGGAACTGGTGTTGGTGAAGTAGGAACTGGTGTTGGTGTTGGTGGAGTAGGAACTGGTGTTGGTGGTGGTGGAGTAGGAACTGGTGATGGTGGTGGTGGAGTAGGAACTGGTGTTGGTGGTGGTGGAGTAGAAACTGGTGTTGGTGGTGGTGGAGTAGGAACTGGTGGTGGTGGTGGTGGAGTAGGAACTGGTGGTAGAGGTGGTGGAGTAGAAACTGGTGTTGGTGGTGGTGGAGTAGGAACTGGTGGAGTAGGAACTGGTGTTGGTGGTGGTGGAGTAGGAACTGGTGGTGGAGGTGGAGTAGAAACTGGTGTTGGTGGTGGTGATGGTGGAATAGGAACTGGTGTTGGTGGTGGTGGTGGTGGAATAGGAACTGGTGGTGGTGGTGGAATAGGAACTGGTGGAGGTGGAGTAGAAACTGGTGTTGGTGGTGGTGGTGGTGGAGTAAGAACTGGTGTTGGTGGTAGTGGAGTAGGAACTGGTGTTGGTGGTGTTGGTGTTGGTGGAGTAGGAACTGGTGTTGGTGGTGGTGGTGGTGGAGTAAGAACTGGTGTTGATGGTGGTGGTGGTGTTGGTGGAGTAGGAACTGGTGGTGGTGGTAGTGGTGGTGGAGTAGGAACTGGTGTTGTTGTTGTTGGTGGTGGTGGTGGAGTAGGAACTGGTGTTGGTGGAGGTGGAATAGGAACTGGTGTTGGTGGTGGTGGAGTAGCAACTGGTGTTGGTGGTGTTGGTGTTAGTGTTGGTGGAGGTGGAGTAGGAACTGGTGTTGGTGGTGGTGGAGAAAGAACTGGTATTGGTGTTGGTGGTGGTGGTGGTGGAGTAGGAACTGGTGTTGGTGGTGGTGGAGTAGGAACTGGTGTTGGTGGTGGTGGTGGTGGAGTAGGAACTGGTGTTGGTGGTGGTGGTGGTAGAGTAGGAACTGGTGTTGGTGGTGTTGGTGTTGGTGGAGTAGGAACTGGTGTTGGTGTTGGTGGAGTAGGAACTGGTGTTGGTGGTGGTGGTGGTGGAGTAGGAACTGGTGTTGGTGAAGTAGGAACTGGTGTTGGTGTTGGTGGAGTAGGAACTGGTGTTGGTGGTGGTGGAGTAGGAACTGGTGATGGTGGTGGTGGAGTAGGAACTGGTGTTGGTGGTGGTGGAGTAGAAACTGGTGTTGGTGGTGGTGGAGTAGGAACTGGTGGTGGTGGTGGTGGAGTAGGAACTGGTGGTAGAGGTGGTGGAGTAGAAACTGGTGTTGGTGGTGGTGGAGTAGGAACTGGTGGAGTAGGAACTGGTGTTGGTGGTGGTGGAGTAGGAACTGGTGGTGGAGGTGGAGTAGAAACTGGTGTTGGTGGTGGTGATGGTGGAATAGGAACTGGTGTTGGTGGTGGTGGTGGTGGAATAGGAACTGGTGGTGGTGGTGGAATAGGAACTGGTGGAGGTGGAGTAGAAACTGGTGTTGGTGGTGGTGGTGGTGGAGTAAGAACTGGTGTTGGTGGTAGTGGAGTAGGAACTGGTGTTGGTGGTGTTGGTGTTGGTGGAGTAGGAACTGGTGTTGGTGGTGGTGGTGGTGGAGTAAGAACTGGTGTTGATGGTGGTGGTGGTGTTGGTGGAGTAGGAACTGGTGGTGGTGGTAGTGGTGGTGGAGTAGGAACTGGTGTTGTTGTTGTTGGTGGTGGTGGTGGAGTAGGAACTGGTGTTGGTGGAGGTGGAATAGGAACTGGTGTTGGTGGTGGTGGAGTAGCAACTGGTGTTGGTGGTGTTGGTGTTAGTGTTGGTGGAGGTGGAGTAGGAACTGGTGTTGGTGGTGGTGGAGAAAGAACTGGTATTGGTGTTGGTGGTGGTGGTGGTGGAGTAGGAACTGGTGTTGGTGGTGGTGGAGTAGGAACTGGTGTTGGTGGTGGTGGTGGTGGAGTAGGAACTGGTGTTGGTGGTGGTGGTGGTAGAGTAGGAACTGGTGTTGGTGGTGTTGGTGTTGGTGGAGTAGGAACTGGTGTTGGTGTTGGTGGAGTAGGAACTGGTGTTGGTGTTGGTGGAGTAGGAACTGGTGTTGGTGGTGGTGGAGTAGGAACTGGTGTTGGTGGTGGTGGTGGTGGTGGAGTAGGAACTGGTGTTGGTGAAGTAGGAACTGGTGTTGGTGTTGGTGGAGTAGGAACTGGTGTTGGTGTTGGTGGAGTAGGAACTGGTGTCGGTGGTGTTGGTGTTGGTGGAGTAGGAACTGGTGTTAGTGTTGGTGGAGCTGGAACTGGTGTTGGTGGTGGTGGAGTAGGAACTGGTGTTGGTGGTGGTGGTGGTGGAGTAGGAACTGGTGTTGGTGAAGTAGGAACTGGTGTTGGTGTTGGTGGAGTAGGAACTGGTGTTGGTGGTGGTGGTGGAGTAGGAACTGGTGTTGGTGTTGGTGGTGGTGGAGTAGGAACTGGTGTTGGTGTTGGTGGTGGTGGAGTAGGAACTGGTGTTGGTGTTGGTGTTGGTGGAGTAGGAACTGGTGTTGGTGTTGGTGGAGTAGGAACTGGTGGTGGTGGTGGTGGAGTAGGAACTGGTGTTGGTGGTAGTGGTGGAGTAGGAACTGGTGTTGGTGGTGTTGGTGGTGGTGGAGTAGGAACTGGTGTTGGTGGTGGTGGAGTAGGAACTGGTGTTGGTGTTGGTGGAGTAGGTGTTGGTGTTGGTGGTGGTGGAGTAGGAACTGGTGTTCGTGTTGGTGGAGTAGGTGTTGGTGTTGGTGGAGTAGGAACTGGTGTTGGTGTTGGAGGAGTAGGAACTGGTGTTGGTGTTGGTGGAGTAGGAACTGGTGTTGGTGTTGGTGGAGTAGGAACTGGTGTTGGTGGTGGTGGAGTAGGAACTGGTGTTGGTGTTGGTGGAGTAGGAACTGGTGTTGGTGGTGGTGGTGGAGTAGGAACTGGTGTTGGTGTTGGTGGAGTAGGAACTGGTGTTGGTGGTGGTGGAGTAGGAACTGGTGTTGGTGTTGGTGGAGTAGGAACTGGTGTTGGTGGTGGTGGTGGAGGTGGAGTAGGAACTGGTATTGGTGGTGTTGGTGTTGGTGGAGTAGGAACTGGTGTTGGTGTTGGTGGAGTAGGAACTGGTGTTGGTGGTGGTGGAGTAGGAACTGGTGTTGGTATTGGTGGAGTAGGAACTGGTGTTGGTGGTGGTGGTGGAGGTGGAGTAGGAACTGGTATTGGTGGTGTTGGTGTTGGTGGAGTAGGAACTGGTGTTGGTGTTGGTGGTGGTGGAGTAGGAACTGGTGTTGGTGTTGGTGGAGTAGGAACTGGTGTTGGTGGTGATGGTGGTGATGGAGTAGGAACTGGTGTTGGTGGTGTTGGTGTTGGTGGAGTAGGAACTGGTGTTGTTGTCCGGGTCTTGTTGCACCTACAGTAACATCAGGTTTATACTAGTTTGTATGTAATATTTTTTTAAATATTAAATATATTAACATGAATCTGTAATAATTACTATAATAAAGATATTTATTTATATTTCGGAAGACACACGCGTCTAAGAATGCACTATAATTCTCCTATATTCAGTTCAGTTTAACCATAGAAGACATTTTGAAGTTCCTTGAAAACAATGTGTTGGTAATGTTACCCAGACAAACATATTCCTACTGTAAATAAATAGGTCACACTAAGAAACAGTATTCATTGTTGTGAAATAGAAAACAATGAGAGTGGAGTATTTTAGAATAAAAGACTAAAAACCTCCATAAAATTAATGAAACCTATAAATAATGAACGTAATTATAATAGTTACCCCTATATAAACATGGTCTTGGTTTGGATAGGGTGATCTTTAAGTAAATTTTATTGACACTGGCAGTAAGTTACTTTATATGTATGTAAATATAAGAAAAGTTTCAGTTCAATGTCTATGCATTCTAGTTTATTGACAAAAGGGATAAATTTATATTTATTTTGCACAAGTAAAATCTAATGTATTATGATTAAGGTGATTAAAATAACAGCATAATAATTCTATACAAATATGTACTCTTAATAAATATATAATAGTGTAGCCTATCATTACTGAACTGTATACAATTATATTAATCATTTATTCACTCTGTACTGCCGGGTTTGACTAATTTCCCGTTGAATCCTTGGTATTATTAAAGAATAACAGCAGGCTGATGACTGACCACAACATGATAGTATTAGAATATGACTGTGTGAGAAAGGCAGCTAAGAATGTAGTAAAAAGAGGGCAGAAATGGAGAATACGAGAAGCAAGATGGGATTTGAGGAGTATGGAATGGACTATGGATGGAGGAGTGGATGAACTGAATGATTCCCTGGTTAGGAAAGTGACAGAGGTAGGTGAGAAAAGGATAGGAAGGGTAAGGAATAGAAATAAAAGAAGTTTGATGAAGAGCTGGTGGAATGAAGATATTGAGAATACAAAGAAGAAGAGGAAAGAGAGTAATAGGAAGTGTAGAAGACTGAGGAAAAATGTAGGTAATAGTGAGGAAGTTAGAATAGCATATGAGGAGGCATGGAAGGAGTATGAACATAGACAGAAGGAGATAAAAAAACTGATCAGGAAAGCCAGAGTTGTGGATGACAAGAAAGTGATAGAGAGCTTGCGTGCTAAGGGAGATGAAGGTGGTAAAGAGTGGTATGACTTGTTGAGGGGTGAGAAGCAGGAGAGAATCAGAGTGGATGTATTAGTGGTTGGTGGAAACATAGTGATGGACACAAGGGACAAGGTGAATGCTATACAGGAATTCTGGGAGGACATAGGTGGTGTGAATGAGGCAGAAGACACGAGTGAACTGGAAACAAGAATAGAGGAGGATATGAATAATGAAATAAGTAAAACTGAGATTAGGAAGTATATGTAGGGAAACTGAAAGCAGGTAAAGCGGCAGGGAGGCAGGAAGTGTGGCAAGGTGTAGTGCCAATAAGTATGAAGTAGTGTGTGGTGTATGGAAAGGTATGGCTGTACCTGGACTAATGTATGGACTGGAGACTATGACATGGACAGTGAATGACTTGAATAGACTGGAGGTAGTATAGAATAGGATAGGAAGAACAGCTTTAGGTACAAACAATTATGTAGGTGTGGAAGCAATAAGAGGTGATGCTGGATGGAGTACGTTTGAGGAGAGGATAACCAAAGCAGTGCTGAAATATAAGGTTAGACTAGAGGGAATAAATGAAGACAGATGGGCTCCAAAAGTGTATAAATGGACAGGACGGTATACCAAGTGGAGAAGGATGTGTGATAAGAGAATGTAAATGTGTGAAATGTAGTACCCAGTGCTAGATGAAAGGGGGAGATGGAATGATGAGAAATGGATGAATGAGATTAAGAGACGGATACAAGAAATAGGCAGAGATGAATGGATGAAAGTCATGAGTCAGAAGAGCACGCTAGATTGGTACTCCTCTAAGGACATACCAAGGAGTGAAGTGTTCTATGATGGTAGCTGGGGAAGTGAACTGTTGTTTAAGGTAAGAACAAAGTCACTGGAGGTGAATGACAGAATATATAGATGGAGTAATGAAGGCAGTAAGGTGTGTAGGGAAGATGAGACAGTAGAACATGTGTTGATGCTACATGATAAATATGAACGAGAGAGCTACGATGCTGAATGTGGTAATAAGTGAACTAGGAGAGAGAAACTAGAGGGAGATGGTGGAAGCGACAGTGGCAGCCAAAGTGCTGTTAGGTCTGAATGAACGAGAGCCATATAATCCAGTGATAATAGAGAGTATGAAAGAATTTCTAGAAAGGGTATGTAAGGTTGAAGAGAAAATGAGTATATAGGGACGTGCAGGTTGTATAGGAAAGAGAGTGAAAATACATGTATTCTTTGGTACTGTTTTTGGTTTGTTTTTCTCTCCGCAGAATCTGCAGAGGAAGACAGTGAGAGAGCGCCGTTGCAAGGGCTACACCCGAACGCGGGTGACTTTCAGTCATCATCAATGAGCAATACCATGCGATTCGAAGCTTTCTGCTCTTCACACTCTGGTCAGAAATTATGTATCATGAGTGTACTACAACCCGATCCAACATATTTATAGTGTTCAAATGTTACACAATGTTTCGTAGGGCTACTTTGAGAAATGAAACACAATATAATTATGCATATTGCAAACGCTGGGATCTCAAGACGTTGAATTTCGGCGATAAGAATATTATGCACTATACCAATCTTGTATTCAGCAGTTCACGGGTATCTGGCAACACTGGTACCAGAAAACACGAGAGATAAACAAAAAATCTTCGGGGCCCCTGATGTTGTTAGCATTTTACTTTATTATTCTCATTTAATATTCTATAGATGTACCAGTATGAAAGAATTCGGTAAATTTACAGACTACCGGGACCTAACCTTGGCAAACTACCTGGACATAAACTGGGCAAACTACCGGGTATAACCAGTGTAAACTATCATAAAGTGACCTGGGCAAATTCCCATGAGGTAGCCTAATGTGGTAACACTGCGCAGCCTAGCCGAAAACCCAATTATTCTGTAATAATACCAAGGATTCAACGGGAAATTAGTCAAACCCAACAGTACAGAGTGAATAAATAATTAATATAATTATATACAGTTCAGTAACGATAGGCTACAGTATTATTTATTAAGAGTACATATTTATATAAAATTATTATGCTGTTATTTTAATCACCTTAATCATAATACATTAGATTTTCCTTGTGCATAAAAAAGGTAAATTTATCCCATTTGTCAATGAACGAGATCTTATGTATATTAAAATGAAACTTTTCTTATATTTGCATATATTTAAAGTAACTTACTACCAGTGTCAATAAAATTTACTTAAGATTACCCTGTCCAAACCAAGAGTAACTATTATAATTACGTTCAGTATTTATAAGTTTCATTAATTTTATGGAGGTATTTAGTCTTTTTATTCTATAGGTCTTCACTCTCATTGTTTTCTATTTCACAACAATGAATACTGTTTCTTAGTGTGACCTATTTATTTACTGTAGGAATATGTTTGTCTGGGTAACATCGCCAACACATTATTTCAAGGAACTTAAAAATGTCTTCTATGGTTAAACTGAACTGAGTATAGGAGAAATATGGTGCATTCTTAGACGGGTGTGTCTTGCGAAATATAGATAAATATCTTTATTATAGCAATTATTACAGAAACATGTTAATATATTTAGCAATTAAAGAAATATTACATATAAACTAGTATAAACCTGATGTTACTGTAGGTGTGCAGAACATTAGACCTGGCGTTGCCAAAGGTAGTATTGAAGTCATAATCATACTTTATAGGATCATTTCTATAGTATGATATCAAGTTACTCCTTCAGTAACTTGATAACTGCTAAACCACGATGAGGAGAATCAGTGTGAGCCCCTGAACGGGAAGCGGTACTGTGACTCCCTTGTCCTGTGCATTGATGACCGTTCCACCTCCGTCAGGGTGTGTGGAGGGGGCACGCACAGGCTGAGTGGTTTTGTTTTGGAAACACTCTCTTACAGAGAGTAATAATTATTCATCCTCAAACAGAATTGATCAGCAATTTAATTGTTTATCTTTGTGTTGTCACTGTTGCCACTTTGGGGATAAAATCCCTTTACGTGAGTGAATGTGTGGATTCTGATAACTTCTTAAAATTTGGGGGGATATTTTGTGGATGACTTCCTCTCCTTGCCTGAGTTATGAGTTGCCTCGACCTCTTCTCCCAGTACACCTCATGCTACCGGGACCCCAACGTCTTCCAGGTTCGGGAATTGTGAACAAGCAGAGTAACACCATCTACTTCTATTTCTATCTACTTGTCCACTCCCCAAATGGTCATCTCCATCGACCTCCTCCTTCCTGCCGACTTCCACAAGGCAGAGCAGGAGGCACTAACACTTATTAACACTTACACACACTCTATTACTCTATACATTTATCACCTTAATGACCATTACACAGTCGATAGGCGTTAAACACAAACAACAACAACGGTTTCCCTGGTATACAATATTACCATATTAAGGTATCGAAGGGTAACTGTTGATTTGGGTTACTTATATTTTCTTCATTTCCTCCACAAATAAATTATTCTCAATGGATGTATTTAATTAATGTCATTCGTGATGTGTATAATGTCTTATTATTAATACTAATTGAAAGTGTGATATGGAATATGGTATGTGGGATTGTACAGTCGTAGTCAATAATAATAATCCACATATAGGTAAGGTTAGGAGGTATACTCTCAATGGATATATTTAATGTCAATTTATGATGTGTGTATAATGTCTTATAATGCTTCAAAAGAGTCATGGCTTGTTGTTGTTTGCATTGAAAGGTAATTATTGGAAAGGATTATTTTAAAAATTAAATATATAAATGCCAACAGCATCTGGTGTTCCCAGGCGGTCACCCATCCAAGTACTAACCATACCCAACGTTGCTTAACTTCGCTGATCGGACGAGAAGCGGTGTTTTCAACGTGGTGTGGACGTTGACAACAAGAAACTACTTGGAAATGTTTAATAAGAATAGTTTCTTTAGCGTCAATTGCATTTTTTGTAGTATATTGCATTCTCCTGTGTATGATAGATGTGTTTGAGGATGAATGGGAGCGACATGTGGGTGTGAGAAGAGATGAGTGAGTGTTGTATAAAGGAGAGTAGAAGGAAAGTAGTAAGTGTGAGGACAGAGGAGATTGTTAAGTGTTCTACAGAGGTGAGTTAAGTATGTAGGTGTGACATAACACTGTGGAATACACCTCGCTGTGATTATAAATACTTGTATTTGAAAACATACTACTTGGTATAAAAACATACACCTGCATGTGACTATAATAACTTGCTTTACAAAATGCACAGCCTCGAACCAATGTTTCGCCACCGCCTTAGGCTGGCAGGAAAGTGAAGACAGGGTTCAATATATGCTGAACGTTCGGACATACTGGTGTATGGGGGTTGGTAATGAGACAGGATGAGCTTCATTTTCCATGACTTCCGGTTTGTAGTTTGTGAATATGAACATCACTGTTTTCCTACCAATTTAACTTAATACAGCAGTTTATCCGACCGTTCAGCATATCTTTAACACTGTCATCGCTTTCCTGTCAGCCAAGGGGGTAACGAAATTTCGGTTCACGTCTGTACTAGTCTGTACAAAATCATGAGTAGCGAAACCACTCCTATCATGGTCGAAACCACCAGAGAACAAACTAGTTGAGGTGCGAATACCTACAGGTGGCGAACTGGCAGGTTTCGAAACCTGTCGAACATTTGGGTTGTGTGTACGATACACCAGGATCAACACACACAAGGTCGGCCAGATTGGTGAGGTCGCGGATGGGGGGGTAGTTTGGCGTGACGTCACGCTCGCCGCCTTGGTCCAGCCAGGACCCAGCAATGGGTCCTGACCTGTCGCCTGTAGTCAGACTGAGTTTAGTATTGTCTGGTGACGAGTACAGGAAAGGTGAAGTGGAAGAATGCCTAGTGTGTGTGCAGTGTATGGCTGTTTGAATACCAAAGTCAAAACAGCAGGCAGTGATATCAGATATTTTGGGTTTCCAAGAAATGCACATATCAGAGATGTGTGGATTAATTTGTGTCGTCGGGCTGATCCTATTAACCCCAAGCATGCAGTTATTTGTTCAATTCACTTTACTAAGGATAACCACATTGATGACATGAAAAGTCGTCTACTTGGGATTGCAAGTCCAAAGAACAAGAGACTGCTGAAAGAAGATGCCGTTCCATCCTTACACCTGCATAAACGTAAGTAACACTTTTAAAAATGTTTTACATTTATAGATATGCTAATGTCGATAAATGCGAAAGGATTTGCTTCAAGGAAAAATGAGGAGGATTACATTCACATGCTACATAATTCGGTTTCTACTGCAACTCTTCACTAATTCCCAATAATGAATATTAATGAATGCCTTGGAGGGGAAATCTGCTTGTATCTTGGTAAATGGTTAGGAATAGAAAACATGCGCTATCGTTTTCCTACATCTGTACATCTGTTACCATGTGTAATGTTATGCCATGTGGCAAGGAAGAAAGAGGTACGGAATATTTGTGGGGAACTGTATCAGGTATCCTTAATTGTGATTATAACAAGGTTTTCAGAGCAACATCTTGCCAAAGTAAAGGCGTTTACTATCAAGTTAAAGTAAAACAAAATGTGTGTGTGTGTGTGTTGGTTTGGGTGCGGCTAGATGGATTAGCTCTTTAATTAAAAGCTTTCTTATTCCCTCGGGACCAAAACACACTTGTCTGTGAGGGTGCGGCCCAGTGATGCCTCAAATACACACCTTTTCACCCACAAATTAAAAAAGCTGAACTTCAAATTTAATAGATGACTTTCAATTTAAAAAAAAACTGATGACTTTCATATTAAAAAAACTGACTTTCATTATAAAAAAACAGAACTTCATTATAAAAAAACAGAACTTCATTATAAAAAAAGTGAACTTCATATTAACACCACCTGTCTTCTCACTCTCACTCCACTCTCATCTCACTCACTTCACTCTCATTTCACTCACTTCACTCTCATTTCACTCACTTCACTCTCATTTCACTCACTTCACTCTCATTTCACTCACTTCACTCTCATTTCACTCACTTCACTCTCATTTCACTCACTTCACTCTCATTTCACTCACTTCTCTCATTTCACTCACTTCTCTCATTTCACTCACTTCTCTCACTTCTCTCATTTCACTCACTTCTCTCATTTCACTCACTTCTCTCAATTCACTCACTTCTCTCATTTCACTCACTTCTCTCAATTCACTCACTTCTCTCAATTCACTCACTTCACTCTCATTTCACTCACTTCACTCTCATTTCACTCACTTTACTCTCATTTCACTCACTTCACTCACTTCTCTCAATTCACTCACTTCACTCTCATTTCACTCACTTCACTCTCATTTCACTCACTTCACTACATAATTCGGTTTCTACTGCATGCAACTCTTCACTAATTCCCAACAATGAATATTAATGGATGCCTTGGAGGGGAAATCTGCTTGTATCTTGCCAAAGTAAAGGTGTTTACTATCAAGTTAAAGTAAAACAAAATGTGTGTGTGTGTTGGTTTGGGTGCGGCTAGATAGATTAGCTCTTTAAAAGCTTTCTGATTCCCTCGGGACCAAAACACACATGTCTGTGAGGGTGCGGCCCAGTGATGCCTCAAATACACACCTGTAGTGAAGAGTTGCAGTAGAAACCGAATTATGTAGTGAAGTGAGTGAAATGAGAGTGAAGTGAGTGAATTGAGAGAAGTGAGTGAAGTGAGTGAAATGAGAGAGAAGTAAGTGGAATGAGAATGAGAAGACAGGTGGTGTTAGAGTGAGAGTAAGTAATATTGCCAGTGGAATAGGCTTACCAATTTTTTTAATATGAAGTTCAATTTATTTTTATTTGAAGTTCGTCTTTTTAAATTAGAAGTTAATCTTTTTTAATTTGAGGGTGAAAAGGTGTAGAGACACCTATTAAATAAATCATACTTTACTTTATGTAAACGTTTGAGGAAGGACCTAAAACTTTATGCGAAGGGGAAATGCAACAGTATGGGGAAGAGTGACACTCAGATATTCATATGTATGTACCCTACATCACACATGCCTTTTCCAACATTTCAGGTATCAGTCAGCTGGATATATCTGTGACAAGGAATGAGAGGGTGGACAGGCGAGGACGTAAGAGAGCAGTGGATGTGATGCTGTATGATTCTAGTAGCAACATTGAATTAGACTAAGGAGATATACAACATAAAAGACGAATGACCCAGTTGAGAGACATAATGCTGGTGGTGATACAGCAATAGACAATGTGCAAGGTATTGTAAAAAGGGTTGAAAATTCTTGTAACAAATGTCAAGAAACTCAGAAAGAAAAGGTGACACTATTAAAGGAACTTCAAACAGAGGTTCAACAGTGGAAAGAGAAATACAATGACTTGAAAGAGAGTGTCAGTGAACAAGAAATAAATAATAAGGTTCAAACAAAAGTCAGCCAAATTTTGCAGCCATTTTTTAGTGACACACAAATCAATATTATCATAAATAATAAGAAAAGTGTGAAGTATTGGCCTGACGAGGATATAGCATCAGCCATGACACTGAGAAGTTTAAGCCCTAAATGTTACAAGTATCTGAAGGACTTTAAAGGTTTCCCTTTGCCATGTGTAAGTACGCTCAAAGATAGATTAAAAGAGATTAAATGTGAGCCAGGATTGTTATCATCTATACTGTCTCTTATGAGGTCACAGGCCCCTACTATGGAACTAAAAGAAAAACTTACAGTCCTGTCATTTGATGAAATGAGTATTGCCAGTCGGTGGAGTTATGATAAAGGTACTGATACACTGTATAAACCTCACAAAAGTGTACAGGTTGTCATGGTAAGAGGCCTTGCTGGTAGATGGAAACAACCGATTTTTTATGACTTTGATATGGCGAATGTGCAGCGCATCTTACTAACACTCATAGAAAGGTTGAGGCAGCAGGATTTTCAGTTGTGGCCATTGTGCACGATTTGGGACCCACTAACCTTAGAGTATGGAAAGAACATGGAATTGATCCATTTAAATCTAAGACAGTGTCCTTTAAAAATCCATGTGCAGACAGGGAAGTTTTTGTTTTTGCCGATGTCCCCCATCTTCTAAAGTTAATTAGGAACAATTTGATAGATTCAGGGTTTGTGCTAGAGGGTGGTACTATAATTACAGACGAAAGCATTCGTGAAGTTGTGATGAAAACAAAGACAGAGTATGGGTTAGCATATAAAGTAAATGAAACTCATCTAAATGTTCGAGGACAGCAGAGACAGAGGGTGAAATATGCAGCTCAGTTGCTTTCAAAAACATGTGCAAATTCCATACGTTATCTAGGCGAGAAAGGGTTATTAATAAGCAAAAACTGGAAACAAACTGCAGATTTTCTTACTCTAACATATGAATGGTTTGACGTCATGAACTCCTCAATAAACAGTGAGAAAAAAGAGTGATGTGCTTTTGGCCTACACAAAGAGATCCAGACAAATGTACTGCTGAAAATGGTAAAATTGATGTCATCAATGAAAGTGAATAACTCTGCGTCTGGGTCGATCTGTAAATTCCAAAAAGGAATAATTGTGTCCAGTCATTCTCTAATGGGGTTATATGCCATGGTGAAGGAAACTTTCAATCTTGATTTCATTATGACTAGGAAGCTAAATCAGGATTCTCTTGAACTGTTTTTTGGCTGCATACGACAAATGAATGGCCCTCACGATCATCCAGACTCTGTGATTTTCAAGTATAGATTAAAAAAGTATGTGTTAGGTAAAGATGTAAGGTTGCTTAGTGACAGAAGTAATATCAGCCAAGATAATGATGATGACAAATGCTTGAGAGAGGTAACAACTTGTAGCAAAAATATAGATTCATATGATCGTGAGCTAAGCTTAGAGTTATGTAAGACAAGTCTCATTTTTAAGAACATGGATATAGAATTGGATTGTATAGATGGTGACCTGTCAAATGATATAAAAGAGATTGAAAGTTTTGCCCCTGAAGGTGATGCTGAACAGAACACAAGTACAGTTATTGAGGAACAAGCATTACATTACATAGGTGGTTATATAGTGAGGAAGTTTTCTCTAAAGTATCCACACTTAGGATGTAAGTGTGATGACAGTGAGAGCGTAACAAAGGAAAACTCATGGACTGAGACTGTCAACAGAGGAAATTTGTATGTACAGCTCCGGACTGATCAATGGTCCACACTTCTTCCACCCTTGCCTTGGTGTGGGCCTCAACGGATATGGTATCACTGACAGGTGGAGGGGGGAGGGGAGATATGTGGGCGGAGTTATATAGGGGGGGTAGCGTTACCAATGTTGAGCCATCCAGAAATTTGAATCCCGAACCACATGTGATCATGGATGTGAACCACTCACTTGAAGGTGGTAGGAGAGGAGGGGTTGGGTTGGGGAGAGGGGGGTAAAGCTTCACCAGTGATCGAGATGGAGAGAATTATTGGATTAAGTAGCTAAATGTTTTCTTCTGTAATCTAAATCCAACTCTGATGCTCCATTCCATGGGATATTCTTTATTATTTGAAATGAATCCAGATTAACACGACACCAGTTTTTTATGACTAATATATCAAGCGATGCACCACCTACCCAGTGTTAAGTTACATTTCAAGTAAATCCTTTATTTTTATCCTGTATCATTTATGACATTTTCTAAGAAACGTCTATTGTGTAACTGGTTACCAAAGGATAATAGTTATAGTGTAAGATGTTAATTACCTAATAACTACTCCATCTGTTCTTCCTCACCCCGTCCTCCCTTATTCAATTCACTGTTTCCTCTCCCTCCATCCCACCATTCCTTTACTCTCCATCTTACCACCACCACTACCATCATTCTGTGTGTTGCTGCATAATCTGTTAATGCGCAAACACGACCACAATAGAAATAAAAGTGATATTTGGTATGAAAATACAATCCGTTATATATGACGAATATATTTATTACCTTTATTTATTTATCTGAGGTCAACATCTAGGCCAGCCATTCAGACGCCCAGTATAGTGAACCAATCACAAGATTTAGAGGATATTGTGTCACAACTATTGTTATTACTAATTAAAACAGGGAAAAATTGAAATCAGACATTTATTGGTTATTGTTTACATCTCCACAAGTCCTCGTCACGAAGCATTCAAACCCATAATCCAACTGGGTCTGTAGGCACCACACTGTAATTATAATAACCACAATTATAATAACTGTTAACTTATTATAACCTGAAGTTTATACTTCGACCTCACGTTTGCATTAAGCATGTGTAATGTTTGTTTTGTTTTCTTATTATTATTATAAGCACCGATATATGTATTGCTTTAGACCCTTAGCCACGATGATATACAGTATATACACTATTTATATACACTTCTATGAAGATATTAAGGCTTGAAATACTGTAGATTACATATTTCATTTTATTACTCATCAATTTGTTGCTAGTATCGTGTTCAACCACCGTCCTTCTCAATGACAGCCTGCAGTCGCTCGGGCATTGAGGCACCATGCCTACTCACTGTATAATAAATATGGTTTTCCCCGAAAAATCTCCCACTGTGTTCTGGTGTGACGTAACAAATCTGCTGTGGTTCTCTGTCGTTCTGGCTCCCACGTGTTAACGATAGAACCTCATACATTTTCTATAGGGTTCATATCGCAGTCTTAAATAGACAAATCTATCACCTGCAAATAATCATGAGCAGTAAACCATTTTTGAACTTTCCTCGCCATATGGATAGGGCATCGGTCGTGTATAGGACAGATAAGGGTGAGTAGTTGAAAAGAAATTAAAAACATTTAGAGTATGTGCTTCATTATATTGCATTTGATCGATCTATTAAATAAAGACACTGTCTATTGTTCACCCCCGTAGAGAGATACTGATTATAATTATTATCCTTTGGATATTAAGCAACAAATAACGGAGCTGAGACAATTAATTTTCTGTCTTCAGCTTTACCTGTATTCTTTTCACCCCTCATGCTGGCAGTCCCCCTCTTTATCACCTCTTCTCGCCGTAAAATAAATAAATTTCTACCTATATTTTTCAAGTAACTGGCAACCTCACACAACCTCCTCTCACCTGTCTTCTCTCTCTCTCACGTCCCCTTCCTTCCTTGCCTTCTGTAGTATTTGTTATCTTTTGCTTCTCATATTTTTAACCTTCTCATTCGTTCTTTGAAAGTTTTAATGACATAGGCCTTTCTCCCTTATCACCCATTGTCCTTCAAATTTATGCAAGCAAAAGGATATGATAATAGTTATGTAGAATATATATATATATATTATATGAAATGAGAGAGAAAGAAGGGGGGGGGGGGGGTATGGAGGGGCTGGTGGAGGAAGAGAGAACAAGAGAGACGCCAATAACCGTGGCTGTAGAGACGTTTTCTTGAAGATTTATGGTTGACTTTGGGCGAAGGAACTAATGGAGATGGAGTTCACATTAACAAACCTATATAATTAAGTATTGAATTTTATCATTGTCATCATAATATTATTATTTTCTACTCTCATCTGTAGGCTAATTAAGTATTGTTCGATATCAGCAGAACTGTAATGACATCAGATAGGATGGGTGACTATAAAACTTGGACATATGTAATGAAATGGCTATACTCAATGGTAAATGTGTTTCAACAATAATGAATATATTAAACAAAATTATGAGAACCACAATTATCCATATATTATATGTGAAAAGAATAATATTCTGTGGAACGGAATGAGACAATCGAATCTCTCCTGCAGAATATAGGCTTATTTCTGGTGAAGTGAAGGTTCGAGTCATGTGAACCACAGTTCCCTTTACACACACACACACACACACACCAATCCCACATCTTGTAGCTTTCGCAGGCTTACCAACCTAACACACGGGGGGGGAAATAAATTGTTCTACGTTACATATAGTGTATTATTGGATTACAAGTAAATTTCTGGCCATAACAAGGAAATCATTAACACGTAGACAAAGCAGAATAAAGCTAGTTACTATTTGTGAAACATATGATAATCAGTGGTGACAACCTATGAGACGTCAGCCTTCATAACCCTACACATTTCTAATGACGAGTATTTATGTGCACACAATAATATGAAGGATTAATTCAATAGAAGACTACCATCAGCATCTTGCTATTACTTTTAATACTAACTTTATAAAGATATTATTGCACCTTGTATTCCACAATATTTATATAATAAAACTCTTAATAGTGACAACATTAAAGTAAAATACAATATACTGAAATACAAATTCCAGTTCCATTTCTATAAAGCATTACATATTTGTCTTCCATTCTTCTTAGTGTTTAAAATTATGAATTTAGATGCGGCCTATAGGCCTATATATTACGTCTAGTTATCACCCACAAGACTTAATTATTAATGTTGGCAATCTTGCAAACCAATGTATTTTGAGAGCCAGAACTGTTACATATTATTCTCCCGACAAAGAGAATATATATGTTTGTCACCTTTGATTCTCCAGGTGTAATAAAAACAGTGGATTATCGGTAAATTTTTACTTAATAATTTGGTTATGGGTGATAAGAGAGAAAAGCTTATGTCATTAAAACTTTCAAAGAACGAATGAGAAGGTTAAAAATATGAGAAACAAAAGATAAAAAATACTACAGAAGGCAAGGAAGGAAGGGGACGTGAGAGAGAGAGAAGACAGGTGAGAGGAGGTTGTGTGAGGTTGCCAGTTACTTGAAAAATATAGGTAGAAATTTATTTATTTTACGGCGAGAAGAGGTGATAAAGAGGGGGACTACCAGCATGAGGGGTGAAAAGAATACAGGTAAAGCTGAAGACAGAAAATTAATTGTCTCGGCTCCGTTATTTGTTGCTTAATATCCAAAGGATAATAATTATAATCAGTATCTCTCTACGGGGGTGAACAATAGACAGTGTCTTTATTTAATAGATCGATCAAATGCAATATAATGAAGCACATATTCTAAATGTTTTTAATTTCTTTTCAACTACTCACCCTTATCTGTCCTATACACGACCGATGCCCTATCCATATGGCGAGGAAAGTTCAAAAATGGTTTACTGCTCATGATTATTTGCAGGTGATAGATTTGTCTATTTAAGACTGCGATATGAACCCTATAGAAAATGTATGAGGTTCTATCGTTAACACGTGGGAGCCAGAACGACAGAGAACCACAGCAGATTTGTTACGTCACACCAGAACACAGTGGGAGATTTTTCGGGGAAAACCATATATATTATACAGTGAGGAGGCATGGTGCCTCAATGCCCGAGCGACTGCAGGCTGTCATTGAGAAGGAGGGTGGTTGAACACGATACTAGCAACAAATTGATGAGTAATAAAATGAAATATGTAATCTACAGTATTTCAAGCCTTAATATCTTCATAGAAGTGTATATAAATAGTGTATATACTGTATATCATCGTGGCTAAGGGTCTAAAGCAATACATATATCGGTGCTTATAATAATAATAAGAAAACAAAACAAACATTACACATGCTTAATGCAAACGTGAGGTCGAAGTATAAACTTCAGGTTATAATAAGTTAACAGTTATTATAATTGTGGTTATTATAATTACAGTGTGGTGCCTACAGACCCAGTTGGATTATGGGTTTGAATGCTTCGTGACGAGGACTTGTGGAGATGTAAACAATAACCAATAAATGTCTGATTTCAATTTTTCCCTGTTTTAATTAGTAATAACAATAGTTGTGACACAATATCCTCTAAATCTTGTGATTGGTTCACTATACTGGGCGTCTGAATGGCTGGCCTAGATGTTGACCTCAGATAAATAAATAAAGGTAATAAATATATTCGTCATATATAACGGATTGTATTTTCATACCAAATATCACTTTTATTTCTATTGTGGTCGTGTTTGCGCATTAACAGATTATGCAGCAACACACAGAATGATGGTAGTGGTGGTGGTAAGATGGAGAGTAAAGGAATGGTGGGATGGAGGGAGAGGAAACAGTGAATTGAATAAGGGAGGACGGGGTGAGGAAGAACAGATGGAGTAGTTATTAGGTAATTAACATCTTACACTATAACTATTATCCTTTGGTAACCAGTTACACAATAGACGTTTCTTAGAAAATGTCATAAATGATACAGGATAAAAATAAAGGATTTACTTGAAATGTAACTTAACACTGGGTAGGTGGTGCATCGCTTGATATATTAGTCATAAAAAACTGGTGTCGTGTTAATTATATTAGGTAAAATCTGGATTCATTTCAAATAATAAAGAATATCCCATGGAATGGAGCATCAGAGTTGGATTTAGATTACAGAAGAAAACATTTAGCTACTTAATCCAATAATTCTCTCCATCTCGATCACTGGTGAAGCTTTACCCCCCTCTCCCCAACCCAACCCCTCCTCTCCTACCACCTTCAAGTGAGTGGTTCACATCCATGATCACAAGTGGTTCGGGATTCAAATTTCTGGATGGCTCAACATTGGTAACGCTACCCCCCCTATATAACTCCGCCCACATATCTCCCCTCCCCCCTCCACCTGTCAGTGATACCATATCCGTTGAGGCCCACACCAAGGCAAGGGTGGAAGAAGTGTGGACCATTGATCAGTCCGGAGCTGTACCTTCTGAAGAATTCTACTCTCAGTTGAAAATAATGAGGAAAATATTCAAAGCAATCCATGGAGAAGTGCTGAGAGAAGGAAAAAATTGTGTGAAAACTCTAACTTCTGAAATACAGCTTGCTGGAGTAAATTTGCCCTCAGATGTGGTTTCATTTTATGCAAAACAATCAATTTTCTTCATGATAAGGCATCTTAATAACAAAATAGCAAAATCAAAACATGCAAGCAGTGATTCTAGGAGTTATGCCAGGAAAAAAAAATGAAAACCGAGACATAGATACATAGAAATGTTTTGATAATTCCTACCGTACTTGGTTCATATATAGCTTTTCTTCGATGGCTATTACTTAGATAAAACATTAGTACCCTTCTCTGGACCTAAATGAGTACTAATATATATCGCTAATAACGGTAAAAGACGATAAAAATAGAAATGGGAAGTGGGAGTCTGCCATCGTCTCCCGCGCGGGTGGCGAGCGTGACGTCACTAGAGAGCTGGCCGACCTTGTGTGTGTTGATCCTGCGATACACTAAAGATAAATATCATGGTGTTCGTACTTATACATGTCTATATAGTAAATGTGGGATACTATATATTTGGGATTGAAACTTAACAGTATATTATAAATTAATAATGATTTATAATGGATATACTAAGCACAGGTCAACTAAAGATTATAGGTTCCAATATTACTGGGCTTACTGCTCGGGACTTCATTCACTGAGCCAACCACAACAGACTATCTCACTGGTTCAGACCTCTCTCCATTCAACCTCCACACAGTCAAGACCGTCTCTCTCTTAACTCAACCACTATAGCGACTAGTCGTGTCTTTTCCATACCAACACAGTGCTATCATTATTTTTATCATCATATTCACCTCCATTATCATTTGCCATAGCTCTAATCATATCCAAATCATACTAACCCCTTATTATAAGTAGACACAAATTATTATTTATATAAATTGTTCTAATATTCACCATCATTCCTCTTCATACTCATTCCACCAAGACTACCGCCCGTCACCGACGCCATAATAATTGGTAAATATTGCAACTCTAACTCAAATTATTCTGTGCTGATTGAATATTCAGTCCAACATCAATTATTAGTCAAAACAGAAATTAGTCCTTCCTACCAGATTCCACAAGCTGCTGAGAGTAAATTAATGTAATCTCATAACCGATCAGAGACAAATCTTTGCTGAAATAGGTGGTGGTGTTTTCTGCCGGCTCTCGGGAGGGTGGAGTCGAGTCAGTCGAGGAAGAGTAAAGAAGTAATTGTAACTTTGTTTAGTTTGGGTTTTTAAATTTAAAGTATATTATCATTAATGTCATAACTAGTGCTTCAAAATTTAAATTTAATATTAGTAAATAAATATCATGATCACACAGTATATTAAAACTTTGGAGTTGTCCTGTTGGCTTCAATTACTACAGGTCACAGCTTTGAAGGATCAATTTGATTAAAATAACTTCCAGAACAGGGTTGCCAGGTCTGTCCTTTTTAGGACAATCTGTCCTTTTTGAAGTCCGTTTGTCCTACATATTTCATGGGAAAAAGGACAGGCCGAAACTGTCCTTTTCTGTCCTATTTTCGAGGCATTCATAGAATAATTATACATATATGTATTATTGGCACACACAAGACGAATATGAAATATTTTAATTTTCCGGGAGAGGGATAGTGGCGAGTGCAGGCGGCACAAGGGATAGGGAGGTGGGTACCAGCCTACTGGAACTCATGTGAATTAGCCCTTATGTAAATAGTTCGTAAGGACGAATATTGCTTATAATAATGAGGAGTTTTCCGCCTTCCGAACACCACGCGGCACAAGGGATAGGGAGGTGGGTACCAGCCTACTGGAACTCATGTGAATTAGCCCTTATGTAAATAGTCCGTAAGGACGAATGTTGCTTATAATAATGAGGAGTTTTCCGCCTTCCGAACGCTATGACCCTCATGAACGAAAACACCTCTGGGCACCTACAGACGAGAAACTGGGCGAAAAGTTTGAATTTGATTTAAAACGCAGCAAATTACTACCAGAGAAAAAACTAGAAATCCAAAGACGATGTCATGATTTTCTAATTGAAGCAATAAATCAAATTGATAAAAGAATTGATAACACAACCATGAAAATGAAGTACATTAAACATCTAAGCCCTAAAAATTGCCTCAGTCAGATGAAGCCACGATTCACGAATGAAGACCTACCTTTTGTGCAGTTGGCCAAAGACGAAAATTTTGACATACTCAAAGTAGCAAATCAGTGGGAACAATTATCGATGAAAACTAATTGGCGAGAAGAATTTCCAAATTCCGACATCCCAACAGATCCTGTAGAGTTTTGGGCAAAAGTACATGAGTATAAAAATGCATGTGGTGAAAACTGCTACAGGGAATTAGCTACCATTGCTCTAAATTCATACTGCATTCCTTTAAGTACTGCATTTGTGGAAAGAGTGTTTTCACATGTGACAAATGTGAAAACGAAAGCAAGGAATAGACTCAGCACAAGTTCACTGGAGGCAATTCTGCGAATTAGGTCTCACATGTCACATGTGAAAACGAAAGCAAGGAATAGACTCAGCACAAGTTCACTGGAGGCAATTCTGCGAATTAGGTCTCACATGTTTGTGCATGATATTTGCTGCCAGAAATTTAAAGTGACTGACAAAATGATACGTCTCTTCACAAATGCCATTTATAAGACAGACAGCTCTTCACATACCGGTACTGAAATCAATCCACAGCCATCCACCTCTTCTGCTCAAGCATCTCCAGCTTTTGTCCCCACTTTGAGTGAGGAAAATGAAGTCTGCTCCTTCGACGAAATCCTTTCTATTGTGTTTTAAGGCTACAACAATGGGTTAGGTAAGTCCTTTTGTATGTCTACAGTTGTGAGTATATATATAGTGTTTGTCCTATTTTTGGTCTAAATGTCCTATTCCGGAAGCAAGTTTGTCCTATTTCTCCTAGGAGCACCTGGCAACCCTGTTCCAGAACAAACCAATAATTATCAATATGGCTTCATTATCGCAATTAAAAATGCGTAAAGGGGCGATTAAAGATATTATGAACAGTAAAATTAAATTCCTAGATGTCCTTCTAGCATCTGCTGACCGAAAGGAAGTGTGAGCAAGGATTGATTCATTTACCAGATTAATTAGCAATAAACGAATTTAACATCTGCAGAAATCAGATGGAATCACATTACAAGGACGAAAGTGAATACTTGTCTCAAACTATTTAGAGGATGAAGAGAATTTAGAAAAATTAGAAAATGTGATGTGGGAGTTGAAAGACAAATTAAACAAATTAATAGTTCTGTTAATTCTGCTAGTTCTAACAAGAAAATCACACTTTCCACATTTGATAGTGATCCTACTTTATGGAGAGTGTATGATTTAAAATATTTTCAGAAAAATATATTCAATGACCTTTGACCCCTTAAATGACATAATTAGGCGGCGGATAACTAGCCTAACAACAGAATCACTTCTTAAAAAAACAAAATCATGCCTAAATATGCATAACCTGAAAGAAAATGTACAAATATGGGAATTTGTACTGATTTGCACTCACTGACCTTTGACCTTTGCTAATTGACCTAATTAGGGTGATGATGGCAGGATAAACACCTGGGTCGTGTTCAGCATGCCCCTTCCTGTGACTATGAGGGCGAGGTCGTCTGCATAGCTCAGCAAGACGGTGCCGGTATGGAAAGGTAGGGCTACCAGTTGCTCCATCAGCAGGTTGAAAAGTAGGGGGCTGAGAGTGCTGCCCTGGGGTGTCCCATTTTCCATCTCTTGGAAGCTCGACTTGTGACCCTGGAATCTGACCCTGGCATGGCGGTGCTGCAGGAAGTCACAAAGCCACGCCAGCATCCTTCCTCGCACCCCTTTCTTCACAAGTGCATCGAGGATGGCATGAGGGCTGGCCAGTTCGAATGCCTTCTCCAGGTCGATGAAGACAGCAACGGTGGGGCGGTGGTTGATATGAGTCATCAGGGCGAGGATACTGTATGCTGTGCTCACTCCGCGGGTGTAGCCAAATATGTGTGGGTGAGAGGGCCCTATGTGCCACTGTAGCCGAGCTAGCACCATTTTCTCGGCTGTTTTGGCTAAGCAGCTGAGGAGAGAGATGGGCCTAAGCTTGGTGGGCTCTCTCGGTTTGGGGATCGGTTGGATATCGGCTTCTTTCCAAGCAGGCGGCAGGCGTCCCGCTGTCCACGAGGCGTTGAGCATGGCTAACTAACAGTGCGGCGTCCCCAGCCGGCCCTGCATGAGCCAGCATAGAGTATGGCACACCGTCTGCACCCGTTGCTGTGTCACGGCCTCGCCTCTTTGCCTGTTGCAACTCTTGAAGGGAGAAAGGCCGGTCAGTCATGTCAGCTACCTCCATCGCCTCCCTGACAGCCTCGTCGCGGTGTGGCCGGAGCTGCTGTTGGGTGAGTTGTGTGTGGAGAGGAAGCTGGTTGCTGGAACTCCGCGAGGTGAAGATAGTGGCGAGCCTCTCTGCCTCCTGCTGTGGGTGTGGGTGCGCGGCCGGCCGGGGCGGGGCAGCGCCAGAGGCCGTCCTCACACTTCTCCACATCTGACCTAGGGACGTGTGCTGGCTAAAAGTGGCGCACCACTCCAGCCACTTGTCCTCTTTGGCCCTCAGGGACACCTGCCGTGCACGAGCCACTACTTCCTGCAGGAGTCTCAGGTTGTTGGGATTGGGGCGTTTCTTGTAGAGTTTCCGGTGCAGGTTGACTCGGTGGTTGTGCTCGCGCACCTCCTCATTATAGTACCACCAGTCTGTCCGGTGGCGGCGACTTGGGGCACACCTGGGTATGGCTGTGGTGGCTGCTGTCTGGATGGCCGCCGTCAGGTCTCTCCTGCTGGTGTAGGTCATCCGGTGGCTGAAAATCGGCCCACCACTCATCGAGGGAGGCCTGAAACCTGCTCCAATCTGCCCTTCTTATGTTCCAGCGAGGCGGAGGACGTACCGGGGCTGGGAGGGAAGTGAGGGTGGCAAAGTGGTCGCTTGTGAGAGTAGGGTGCACCTGCCAGATGGCGTCGACAGCCAGGTCACTAGACACCAGGGTGAGGTCAAGCCTCCCCCCTCGGGTGTGGGTGGCCTCCCCAGTGTTGAGAAGGCGGACGTGAGGGATATCCTCGAGCAGCACAGCCAGGTGGCGGCCCGTCTCATTGGTTGGAGATGGCGACTACAGCATGGGGTGGTGGGCGTTGAGGTCTCCCGCCACCAAGACACTGGAGTGGGAGGCAAGGCTGAGCAGCTCTCCAGCCTCCAGCTGGTGTCGCTGGCTCCTGTATATGTTGTACACCAGAAGCAGGAGGCCTCCCACCTGCAGCTCTAGCGCCAACACCTCCACCCCATTCCCACAGTGGACTGGGGCTGGTACTCTGCGGTGGGGGATGGTGCTCCTCACTAGTGTTGCACATCCACGGGTGCCCTCCAAGGAAGGGAGCATGTGGGGTGTGTAGCCTGCCACCCTCCATTCAAAGTCGGTGGGTGTTAATGTTTCCTGGAGGAGCACAATGTCGAGGTGCTCCTCAAAGACAGCCTGCAGTACCTGGTGCCTCTTGGGTCGCAGGCCCTGCACATTCCACTGCAGGACTTTGAGCCTAGGGGGTCCTGTAGTTTGATCCCCATGGGAAGCATCTTCAGCACCTTGCCTCTCCATGATGGTGTTGGTGGTCTGCTGGTTGGAGGGGGGAGCGTATGCATGTATCCTCCGAGGTGGTTGGTGGCGACAGGAGGCCACAATCGGAGATGGCCGTGACCGTCTCCTGGCGGAGAAGCTCGTCCAAATTCTCCTGTTTGACGTGATCAGGGCTGGCCATCAATTTGGCTATTAGCTGCATCATCCGCGCCATGATGCAGTTGACTACTGTGCGGGTCTCTTCACTGAGGCGGGCCTCCACGCCGTGGAGAGGTTCGCTTGGGGCCATATTAATAATTTTTTCCTTCACACACCCTAGTTACGCTTTAGGTGTGATTTACCGTGATACTAATTCTGGGTAACAATGACACTTTTAGTAGTTAATACATTGTAATAAATGTTAAACATATTGTTTGTGGGCCAATGTGTATGTGAAATATAATCAAAAATTGTTTTATATTTATATTGTAAGAAATAACAATATTAGTAATATATTTCTAGCATATTCCATAACAATAATTGGTTGATGCCCTTTTTGCCTTGACTATATTATAGTCCCAAGAAAATAAATCCTACATTTAACCTGAATATTGTAAATATTATGTGATTATAATATTATAATGTTTGACTGAAGACCTATTTACACTATACAATGATATTATATACGTCACATTATATATATATATATATAGTGTATAATTATAGGAACATATATTATATAATAGTTTCCCTGGTATTAAGGTATAGAAGGGTAACTTATTTATATTTTAATATATTGTATTATAATGTTTGACTGAAGATCTATTTACACTATACAGTGTTATTATACACGTCACAATATATATATATATATATGTATATATATATATATGTATATATATATATATATATATATATATATATATATATATATATATATATATATATATATATATATATATATATATATATATATATATATATATATATATATATATATATATATATATATATATATATATATATATATATATATATATATATATATATATGTATATATATATGGTAAAAATTTACAATAGCGCCTCCAAATTTTTTTTTTTTTTTTTAAATGTTTTACAGCCACTCTAACCAACCTGACCTGACCTAACCTAACCTAGACCTAACCCTAACAACCTTCGGTCCTAACCTTAACAACCATCGGTCCTAACCTTAACAACCTTCGGTCCTAACATTAACAACCTTCGGTCCTAACCTTAACAACCTTCGGTCCTAACCCTGACACCCTTCGGTCCTAACCCTGACAACCTTCGGTCCTAACCCTAACAACCTTCGGTCCCAACTCTAACATGAAATTTTATATTGTGACGAAACGAAATACGAGCACCAACTATACAAATATGCGTGACATTTATAAAATGCTACACAAAAGACGTAAATACATTCTAATACCATCTGAATTCTAGCTGCAAAATGCAGGATATAACTGTAAGCTTTAATTTTACGATATTTATAAACCATTAGAGAAAATGTGGCACCAATGCTACAGTATTCATGTACAGCGTTGCCGTCCCATACATATGGTCACCTGTCAGGTGAGGTCGCGGCCGCGCCTAGGCCAACCCCAGCCACAGCCGCCTACAGTCAGTCACATTCATTGCTTGCTCGTCATTGAGACAGTAACTATGGCAGCTCACCCAGTACCTTGACTTTTACTTCATGGGTGGTCTGGAAAAAAAGTCAGCATTCATAAAAAGTAGATGTAAGGCAAAACTTTATACAATACTACTCAGAGAGAGTGGCGCGCACGTGTGTGTGGAGTGGGCAGAGGGTGAAAATTTGGCAGCGCTTTAAAGGGCTAGATGACCGGAAATTCCAGAGCGACCCCACCCTCAGAGGCCAGGTTACAGTGGTGGGAGGAGTACTGTTTGTGTTGTTCCCTCAACTGATCAGTAACAGAAGACCGGACTACCATCCATGACCCTCGAAAGGTAGGAGTGGGTGTCAGATAGGTACGACAGAAAATGTTTTATTATTTATTCATGTATATATATATGTATATATATATACATCATATGAGGTTGAGTTTAATATGTTATATTGTTAGGATAGATATATTTTGTTATGTTTAATTATTGTCTGTGTGATATTAACTACCTGTTAAACTGTTATGGTGCTTGCGAGGGTCGAGTGCTTCGCACTTTGTGAAATAATTATTGACTCGGAGGTGTCACGAGTCAGTGAGGCCCTGTGGCCGAGGTGATGAGGGATAGACGGTGGAGAAGGACGGGAGTTGGTGAGAGGTTCCTGTGTGGACCAGACCTGTGTGGTCCTACTCTCCCTTTTGAGGTTCCTGCGTGGACCAGACCTGTGTGGTCTCTACTCACCCTTGACTAAGAGGGCCGTGTGCTGATGTTATTAAGTGAAATAACCTGTGCTGTATATATAATTATATCTTTTTAATTAAAAGCGAAGAAAAGAAGTACAGCAAGTTGTGTGTGTTTTCCTCACCAAACCAGAGTCCCCGTTCGATCCCTGACAGTGGGTCAGTTTGAAGGCAAGCAACATGGTACAATCATCAGTGGACAGTACTAGTGTGGTAGTTAAAATTCACTGTTACACTGCCAAATTACTTGGTAAAACAATAACCAATATATGAAGGAAATTATGGTAAATATTGAGATTATCTGCGTCCTCGATTTTCACACTTTCTGGGAATCAAAATCACCTGTTCCATTTCCATTTTTCTATTGGAGACTATTTTAGTTTGTGGATATACATAAAAAGCATGTATATTATTTATATATAATTACTTTGGAATGGAAGCAATGACTTTCCTAGAAGGTTACCAACTTCCTGCCTCTGCATGTAGTGCTACCTTATACAGGGATACTTACAGGGATATCTATTTGGGAAATTGTATGAAGAATGTTCAATAAGTAGTCCAGTGTGGCCACCACCCGGCCCTTCTGACATAGTGTTCTGAACTCAAAACCTAGAGGTCGGGAGATCGATCCTCTCAGGTGAGGGCCTGACAATATTTACTCTTCCAATTTGAGTGTCAGGCACTAACTATAAGGCAACCGAACATCGTAAAACACCCTCACTGGTACCATAACAGCTGCAGTATTTGGGAATAACCATCATTTCCATCTCTCTGTGGCTGGGTACCAGTTCGGAAGTCGTGACGTGTGTGTGTGAGCAGCAGTTGACCTGGGCCATGGTAACGGGCTTCATGAAGCCTATGTCCAGTGTCGGATCATATAAAAAAAAATCAGAAGCTGGATGGAGCCATTGTGATTGCCTATCCGGGATGCAACATAGCACCCCATTCTATTGAAAACTGCAATGTACACAAACACACTCGCCAACAAAACAACATACACATAACCACACTCACCAACAACACAACATACACTCTCTGAGGGCATTGTGGGAAAGCCTGGTTCAGGCCATGGCCTTCCTCAGGAGCTCGAGGCTGCTGGACCAGACAGCTTGAGGAACTTCAACATCAACAGCCCCATATTTGGCCATCTATCAATATTCTTGATATTTCCATTCCACTTACAAATGAAAAATCTACCAAAATTTTATTTAGACATTTGTGACTCCTAAATGTAACCAACATTTTTCCTACAAACTCTTATCTTTGGAAGATGTTAACATACATTTCTGTACATTCCTTGCCAAAGTTAATGAAATACACACTAACTGCTTTCTGTTAAGAACTAAATATATTTATGAAAAAAAAGACCCTTGGATAACAGCTGCTGCTATTAAGTCCATTAAAACGAAAAACAACCTTTATAAAGACTATAAAGTTGGTGCTATCACAGAAAACCATTATAAAGAATATCCCAATATGTTAAACAAGATTGTCAGCAACTCAAAAAGGTCCTACCTACGACATGCATATATTTACAAAATTCAACAATGATACTAAATATATCTGGAATGCAATAAATCAACTTTATCAAGAATGGTGAAGTGGTGAAGAATGAAGAACTACAATCAGGATTTACAACAGGACCCAGAGTGGAGGATAATATATTTATGTTAGATTACTGTGTATATTGGTTATAGCAACAATAGACTATAAGAAAGCATTTGTCTCCATAAATAGAAAAGCCCTGATAGAAAGCCTAAAATATTATAAGTGTGATAAACAAGTAATAGACATTATAGCCAAGTTATATAAAGGAGATACAACCACATTACATATTGATGACAAGAAGGTGTGTGACATAGACACACACACACACACACACACACCCATTATCTCTCTCACTTTCTAACACACACACACTCACAAACACACATTCTCACTCTCTCTCACTTTCTAACACACACACCTTCTTCCCTCTCTCTCTCTCTCTCTCTCTTTCTCACATGCAGGTATTAAAATAACATCAAAATAGTTTTATAATACTATTTCTGTAAGGATGTAGGATTAAAATAAAACTGTTGATGTTAATATATTACTGTGTGTGTGTGTGAGAGAGAGAGACTGTGTGTGTGTGTCAGAGAGTGATTAAAGATTAATGTATGAGAGAGACAGACTGTGTGTGAGAGAGACTGTGTGTGTGAGAGAGAGAGACAGTGTGTGTGTGTCTGTATGTGAGAGAGATTAATGTGTATGTGAGAGAGACTGTGTGTGTGAGAGAGAGAGACTGTGTGTGTGTGAGAGAGAGACAGTGTGTGTGTGTGAGAAGCTGTGTGTGAGAGAGAGAGAGACACTGTGTGTGTGTCAGCGAGAATAATGTGTGTGTGAGAGAGACTGTGTGTGTGAAAGAGGCTGTGTGTGTGTGAAAGAGAGACTGTGTGCGTCAGAGATATTAATGTGTGCATGTGTTAGAGATTAATGTGTGTGTGTGTGAGAGAGAGACTGTGTGAGAGAGAGAGACTGTGTGTGAGAGAAAGATAGAGAGAATGTATGTGTGTGAGAGATAGAGAGAAATTAATTTGTATGTGAGAGAGACTGTGTGTGTGTGAGAGAGAAAGATAGAGAGAGATTGTATGAAAGTGAGAGATAGATAGAGACTGTGTGTGTGTCAAAGAGAGGAATAAACTGTGTGAGAAAGATAGACTTCGTATGTGTGTGTGTGTGTGAAAAAGATAAACTGTGTGTGTGTATAAAAGATAAACTGTGTGTGTGTGTGTGTGTGTATAAAAGATAAACTGTGTGTGTGTGTGTATGTAAAAGATAAACTGTGTGTGTGTGTGTGTGTATATAAAAGATAAACTGTGTGTGTGTGTGTGTGTGTAAAAGATAAACTGTGTGTGTGTGTGTGTAAAAGATAAATTGTGTGTGTATGTGTATGTGTGTGTGTGTGTGTGTGTGTAAAAGATAAACTGTGTGTGTGTGTGTGTGTAAAAGATAAACTGTGTGTGTATGTGTGTGTGTGTGTGTGTGTGTGTAAAAGATTAACTGTGTGTGTGTGTGTAAAAATATATATGATATTATACAAATAATTTGTAAATGACCAAATAAATAAATAAATAAAAATATAAAAATAGAATATTATTCGTCTCACCTTTTCTCTCTCTCTCTCTCTCTCTCTCACTCTCTCTCTCTCTCTCTCTCTCTCTCTCTCTCTCTCTCTCTCTCTCTCTCTCTCTCTCTCTCTCTCTCTCTCTCTCTCTCTCTCTCTCTTCCTTCGGGCTTAAATAAATAAATAATAATTTGTTTCAATTTCCTTAGTAGAAAAGAAATAATTTATTAATTATCCCATGAAATAAATGGATTTAATATTAATTATCCCATGATATAAATGGATTTAATATTAATTATCCCATGAAATAAATGTGTTTAATATTAATTATCTCATGAAATAAATGGATTCAATATTAATTATCCCATGATATAAATGTGTTTAATATTAATTATCCCATGATATAAATTATCCCATGAAATAAATGGGTTTAATATTAATTATCTCATGAAATAAATGGATTCAATATTAATTATCCCATGATATAAATGGATTTAATATTAAATAATTATCCCATGAAATAAATGGGTTTGGTGGCAATATTGAAGCAACTTGATTCCTCCAAACTATTCCAGGCAACAGGGTAGATAGATACTATTATAATATGTATTAATTAATCCTGTTTCCTGAAATAATTGGAGGAATCAATGTACTCCAAAGTTGCTACAAGGAACCTCAGATCTCTCTAGGGTAATTTTGGAGCAAACTGATTCCTCCAAACCATATTATGACAACATTAGAGAGAAAGAGAGAGAGAGGTAATGTAGGGAGATGAGGGTAGGGGAGGGTAGTGTGTGTAACGGAGGTGGTATGTGTCGAGAGAGAGAGAGAGAGAGAGAGAGAGAGAGAGAGCAGTGTTGCCAGGTCTGCTTGACAAAAGATCTATAATATCCCCATTGGTAGCTCTGATTCCCCATATCTAGTGAAAATTCCCCATACTTGGCATCACCTATTGAGAAAATGTTGGCTCAAAATTAATGTTTGAATGGCAGTCCATAAATGAGGTTACTGAGTTGACTACCCCTACCCTTCTACCCCCATCCACTTTACCCATACCCTTCCCTCACACCCATGTCCCTACTCCCCACTAACTCCAATCCCCCATCCCCACTCCCCGCTTGATTATAATGACGTCATGATTTGGTGGAGAATATAGTTCACGTTTGGGTTCATAATTCATTTATTATTAACAATATTGAATTAATTATTGTATCATTAAATTCCCTGTAATTTTCCTTACAATTTGATATAATAATTTATTTGATTACATAATTGATTACCGAAATTAGCGAATATTTTATATATATAATTTCCAAGAGTGACGAATTGGTACATAGGAGCACTTTGGGTCCTCCAAGGTATCTCAGGCAACACAACTTAATGCAGGAATAATATTGTTTGGAGGAATCAGTTTGCTCCACAATTACACTATGGAAATCTGGGATCCTTTATAGTACTTTGATTCCTCCAAAGTATGTCAAGAAAGAGAATGAATTAATAAATATAATGGTATCAATCCTGTTGTATGGAATAGATTGGAGGAATCAAATTGGTCCAGTATTACCACAACCAACACCACAGCTTCGAATGAATTAGCTTCGAATGAACTAGGTTCGAATGAGTGAATCAGTTTCGATGCTAACACTCCTACACAACCCTTCCCAACACCCTCCCTACATCCCCCCCCCCTGTACCACCCTAATACACCACCCCCTCTCTACACCACCCCGCCTCCCTACACCCCCTTTAGAATGGTTCATCAAGTTGATTCATTCGAAGCTAATTCATTCGAAGCTAATACATTCGAAGCTGTGGTGTTGGTTGTGGTAATACTGGACCAATTGGATTCCTCCAAACTATTCCATACAGCAGGATTGATACCATTATATTTATTAAATAATTCGGTATTTTTACAGTAAACCTGGGTTCAGTAAAACGTATATATTAGTATGTTTTACCAGTAATTAGGACCATTCTAAGACTATTTTCTTCAATGGTGTTTCTCTCGGAAATGCCCCGTTTTCGAGATATGCCCAGTTTTCATACCCCATACAAACTTGGGGGAGAGCCTGGGAATCCGGGGTTTTGGGTGGGAGAAAACATGCTGTACACTATGATAATACACTTTATAATACACTTCTTAACTTTGTTTCTCTTAGAAATGACTCGTTTTCGAGATATGCCACCGTTTTCATACCCCATACAAACTTGGGGGAGAGCCTGCGAATACGGGGTTTTGGGTGGGGGAAACACTATCAGTGTTGCAAATGTTGTAATATTCACGCCACTTGTGGCTGTATTGGCTATATTTGCCCTATTATATTTTGTTTTGGCAATACTCTTTTATTTGCTAGGCCCGGTAGTTAGCCCAGGTTAGGTCCCGGTAGTCTGGCGTGGTCTAGGTTAGGTTAGGTTAGGTCAGGTTAGGTAATACTAATTCCCAAAATAACCATTTGATTTGAATATCTAGCCCAACACAGGCCAACACGTGTTGTAACGCTGCTGTTTGGGCTATAATTTCATTTTATTGTATCGGTCTCGAAAACTTTGTTATTTCGCTTTTATTTCCGGTTTCTAGTGTTTATTTAAGACAATTACATATTATAAAGACAACACCATAGTGTACAGCATGTTTTCTCCCACCCAAAACCCCGTATTCCCAGGCTCTCCCCCAAGTTTGTATGGGGTATGAAAACTGGGCATATCTCGAAAACGGGGCATTTCCGAGAGAAACACCATTGAAGAAAATAGTCTTAGAATGGTCCTAATTAGTGGTAAAACATACTAATATATACGTTTTACTGAACCCAGGTTTACTGTAAATTTACCAATAATTCTCTTTCCTGACATACTTTGGAGGAATCAAAGTCCTATAAAGGAACCCAGATTTCCATAGAGTAATTGTGGAACAAACTGATTCCTACAAACTGTATTATTCCTGCATTAAGTCGTGTTGCCTGAGATACCTTGGAGCACCCAAAGTGCTCCAATGTACCAATTAGTCACGGTTGACATTTTAAACATAAAATATTAGCTAATTTTGTTAATTAATTGCGTAATTAAGTAAATTAATATATCAAAATGTATGGACAATTACGGGGAATTTAATGATATAACAACGAATGCAAAATAATTATTAATAAATTAATTATGAGCCAAAACGTGAACTATATTTTCACCAAATCATGACGTCATTAAATGATAATTAATCAATGGGGAAGTAGGGGAGTGGGGATAGGGTGTATGGTGTTAAAGGGGGGTAGAGGCATGGGTGTGAGGGAGGGGGTATGGGTAGAGTGGATGGGTGGTTGGGGGGAGGGCAAGTCAACTCAGTAACCCCATTTATGGACTGCCATTCAAACATTAATTTTGAGCAATAAATCTCTCTCTCTCTCTCCATACCCCTTCCCTCACACCCCACAGTCTCTATTTCACACACAAAGTCTCTCTCTCATTCTCTCTCTCTCTTACACACAGTCTCTCGCTCACACAAACACAGTCTCTTGCTCACACACATTGATCTCTTACATACTCATCAATCTCTCTCACACACACATTAATATCTCTTTGACATACACACACACACACAGTCTCTCTCTGTCTCTCACACAGTCTCTCTCTCGCTCTCTTTCACACACACATAGTCTCTCTTCCACACACATTAATGTCTCACACACATTAATCTTTCTCTGACACACACATAGTCTCTCTCTGACACACACACAGTCTCTCTTTCACACACACACAGTCTCTCTTTCACACATACAGATTAATCTCTCTGACACACATACAGTCTCTCACATACACACATTAATCTGACACACACACAGTCTCTCTCTCTCACACCCACACACAGTCTCTCTCTCACTCTCTCTCTCTCACACACATACAATCTCTCAAACACACACAGTCTCTCTCACACATATACAGTCTCTCTTTCAAACACACATTAATCTCTCTCTGACACACACAAGCACACACACACACAGTAATATAATATCACCAAAACATTTATTTTAACCATACATCCTTACAAAAATAGAACTATAAAACTATTTTGAGGATATTTTAGTACTTGTGTGTGTGTGTGTGTGTGTGTGTGTGAGAGAGAGAGAGAGAGAGAGAGAGAGAGAGAGAGAGAGAGAGAGAGAGAGAGCGAATGTGTGAGTGTGTGTTTGTTAGAAAGAGAGAGAGAGAGAGGGAGAATGTGTGTGTGTGTGTGTGTGTGTGTTAGAAAAAGAGAGAGAGAGAGAGTGTGTGTGTGCGAGTGTGAGTGTAAAAAAAATCATGTAATTTGTTCCATGTGTGTGTGTGTGTGTGTGTGTGTGTGTGTGTGTAATACCATCGTATAATTTCCTTAGACTTTATTCATCTTTATCACGGTTCAAGTTCCATCCAAAAATGTGGGTTTTTGGAATAGGTCAAAAATATTGTCTAATGTCACATTTGACCTATGGGTGTGCAAGAGTAGGTCATATGGGTTGGGTTGCCTGAAGGGGGGACAAATTTTATCCCTTTTCCTCTATGATGCACCGTTTTTGAGTTATGGCTGCTTTTTTGGAAACAAATTTGAACCTATTTTTGACCCTGAAGATGTATATGGATTTGAATGAAATTTGGAATGGAAGTACAGTTGATAAATTGGGCCAGACAGATTTTTTATTTTGTCTCTGTGAATCTCTCTTCAAAAGTTATGTACATTTTAGTTTCTCAAAATAAACAAACTTACCAATTATAACAATGATAAATTTAATGTTCAGTGATTGATTAATGTTCAAACATGAATAATATTTAATATCAAAGACTCACTCACACAACACACAACAAAATTAATGTCACTCAAATGTGTGTGTGTGTGTGTGTGTGTGTGTCTTTGGTATTAGATATTATTCAGGTTTAAACATTAATTAATCACTGAACATTAATTTTATCATTGTCCTAATTGGTAGGCCTGTGTGTGTGTGTGTGTATGTGAAAGAGAACCTGTGTGTGTGTTGCAGAGAGATTAATGTGTGTGGTGTGAGAGATTAATGTGTATGTAAGAGAGAGAGAGAGAGAGAGAGAGAGAGAGAGAGAGAGAGAGAGAGAGAGAGAGAGAGAGAGAGAGAGAGACTGTGTATGTGTGAGAGAGAGAGAGAGACTGTGTGTGTAAGAGAGAGAGAGAGACTGTGTGTGTGTCAGATTAATATGTGTGTGTCAAAGAGAGACTGTGTGTGTGTCACAGAGATTAATGTGTGTGTGTGAAAGAGAGACTGTGTGTGTGTCAGAGATAGACTATGTGTGTGTATAAGAGATTAATGTGTGTGTAAGATATTAATGTGTGTGTCAGAGAGACCATGTGTGTGTGTGTCAGAGAGACTGTGTGTGTGTGTGTGTGTCATAGATATATTAATGTGTGTGTGTGAGAGATTAATGAGTATGTGAGAGAATAATGTGTGTGAGCGAGAGACTGTGTGTGTGTGAGTGAGAGACTGTGTGTGTGTTTGTGAGAGATAGAGATAGAGAGAGACTTTGTATGTGAAAGAGAGACTGTGGGGTATGAGGGAGGGGGTATGGATAGAGAGAGAGAGAGAGAGAGAGAGAGAGAGATTTATGGCTGAAAATTTTTCTTTCAATGGCAGTCCATAAAGGTGGTTACTGAGTTGACTTGCCCTACCCCCTACCCCTATATCCACTCTACCCATACCCCCTCCCTCACACCCATGCCCCTACCCCCCCAAGCCCCCCCATTGATTATCGTATAATGATTTGGTGAAGAATATAGTTCACGTTTGGGTTCATAATTCATTTATTATTAACAATATTGAATTAATTGTTATATCATTAAATTCCCCGTAATTTTCCTTACATTTTGATATAATAATTTATTTGATTACATAATTGATTACCGAAATGAGCGAATATTTTCTATATATAATTTCCAACAGTGACGAATTGGTACATTCGAGCACTTTGGGTCCTCCAAGGTATCTCAGGCAACACAACTTAATGCAGGAATAATATTGTTTGGAGGAATCAGTTTGCTCCACAATTACTCTATAGAAATCTGGGTTCCTTTATAGTACTTTGATTCCTCCAAAGTATGTCAGGAAAGAGAATTAATTAATAAATATAATGGTATCAATGCTGTTGTATGGAATAGTTTGGAGGAATCAAATTGGTCCAGTATTACCACAACCAAACCCAATGCTTCGAATGAATTAGCTTCGAATGAATCAACTTGGTAAACCATTTTAAAGGTGGTGTAGAGAGAGGGTGTATTAGGGAGGTATGGGGGAGTGTAGGCAGGGGCTTGGATGGTTCGAGAGGTGTAGGGGCGGTAGCTTCGAATGAACCAGTTTCGAATGAGTGAATCAGCTTCGAAGCTACTACTCCTACACAAGCTTTCCTTACACACACACCCCCGTACCACCCTAGTACACCCCCCCCCCTCTCAACACCACCCTGCCTCCCTACACCTCCTTTAGAATGGTTCATCAAGTTGATTCATTCGAAGCTAATTCATTCGAAGCTAATACATTCGAAGCTAATTCATTCGAAGCTGTGTTGTTGGTTGTGGTAATACTGGACCAATTGGATTCCTCCAAACTATTCCATACAACAGCATTGATACCATTATATTTATTAATTCATTCTCTTTCTTGACATACTTTGGAGGAATCAAAGTACTATAAAGGAACCCAGATTTCCATAGTGTAATTGTGGAGCAAACTGATTCCTCCAAACAATATTATTCCTGCATTAAATTGTGTTGCCTGAGATACCTTGGAGGACCCAAAGTGCTCGAATGTACCAATTCGTCACTGTTGGAAATTATAAATATAAAATATTCGCTAATTTCGGTAATCAATTATGTAATCAAATAAATTATTATATCAAAATGTAGGGAAAAATATGGGGAAATTAATTATAAAATAATGAATTCAAAATAATTAATAATAAATTAATTATGAACCCAAACGTGAACTACATTCTCCACCAAATCATTATATGATAATCAAGGGGGGGTCGGGGAATGGGGTAGGGGGTATGGTGTTAGTGGGGTAGGGACATGGGTGTGAGGGAGGGGGTATGGGTAGAGTGAATGGGGGGTAGGGGGGAGGGTAAGTCAACTCAGTAACCACCTTTATGGACTGCCATTCAAACATTAATTTTGAGCCAACATTTTCTCTATAGGTGATGCCAAGTATGGGGAATTTTCACTAGATATGGGGAATCAGAGGTACCAATGGGGATATTATAGAAACTTTGTCAAGCAGACCTGGCAACACTGCTCTCTCTCTCTCTCTCTCTCTTTATAATGACGTCATAATATGATTTGGAGGAATCAGTTTGCTCCAAAATTACCCTAGAATTATCCGAGGTTCCTTGTAGTAACTTTGGAGTACATTGATTCCACCAAAATATGTCAGGAAACAGGATTAATTAATAAATATTATAATGGTATCTATCTACCCTGTTGCCTGGAATAGCTTGGAGGAATCAAGTTGCTCCAATATTGCCACCAATTTTTCGTAAGTTTATTGATAAGAGAAAATGGTATAATTTAAAACACAGACTCTTTTTATTTTATCATTATTTTTATGATAACTTTTTTAACACCTGAATTACTTATTATTTTTCATTTCCTTACACTTTAATCAAATATTGACAAATTATTAAACCCATTTATTTCATGGTTTAATTAATATAAATTTTATAATAAGGAAATTGAAACACTATTATTATTATTATTGGACAGCAAGAACAGAGAGAGAGAGAAAAAAAAAAAACTGTGTGTGTGTGCGTGACTGATATCGATGTGTGTGAGAGAGAGAGAGAGAGAGAGAGAGAGAGAGAGACTGATTGTATGTATGAGCGTGTAGTAGATTTCTACCCCTACTGTAGGCACAGGGTGAACACAGCTCTCCGGTAACACAGTTACAAGTTTATTGTTGTGCAGGACTCATACATAGGTGGGACTTGGGTACACGTGGGCGAGTGAGTGTAGTGGCAAGGCGAGTTCCTGTAGGCTGGAGCAAGGTTGGAGAGGTGTTAGCAGGGAAGAGCGGGAAAGCCAAGTGACCGGGGCAGTGACCCGGAGAAAAGGGGTAGCTTGGTTATTAGTGAGGCATGCTGGGAAATACCAAGAGAAACGAAGCGGGAAGCGCAAGGAAAGAAACGGGGACTAAGGAGAAAGGAGGAACTCGCCACAACACTCCCCCTCCCCTTAGCAAAAAAAAAAAAAAAAAAAAAATATATATATAAATAAACAAATAAATAACAAAACTAAAAAAATAATAGGAACTAAAACATGACAATGTGCTGCTTAGGGAAGGGCAACATAATGAATAACAAATATAACAAGGACCTAAAGTTACTTTATATAACACAGATGCCCCCAGGGGACGGCAAGGCTAGGAGAATGGGTTAATAATATATTGGGTAGGAATTACTGGCGCTCCACGGGTGCGGCTGGAATGTCAGGGCCAGCAACCGGCGCGGCCGCTTGATGGTCCTCCCTGATCTGGAGACGTACCCATCGGGAACAGGGGCAGGCTCGTCACATTGGTCTGGGGAGTCAGGAGGTCCAGGAGGAGGCCAGCAAGGCTGAGTTGGTGTGGTTGGTAGCTGGGGTACGACGGCTGGCCCACTTTGGTGAGAGCTGGCTGCCACTGCAGTCTCCAAGCTGCTCTGTGACTGAGGGGGTAGATAAGGGATTATGGGTGCCGAAGTATGGGGGGAGGGGGAAGGTGTGGCGGATTGAAGAGTAGGAGGATTGGGGATGTGTGGGATAGGACTAGGCAGTGTGGTAGGGGCTGGAGTAATGGAGAGGGGAGAGTCGGGGTCTGTGACAGGTGGTTCAGTTGGGGTAGGCGGGGACAGGTGGGCAATGGGATCAGGTAGCACGGTAGGATGGGCAAGTGGCAGGGCGGGCATGTTTGATATTTGAAGTGGGAGTTGGATAGGAGTGTGAGGAGGAAAACAGGTACTGGGATGGCTGGGTGAGGTGCGGGGTGGGTGGGTAGGTCGGGGAGACGTGACAGAACTGTCTTGCATGGTAGGTGGGCTGCTAGGGGGTGGTTGTACTGGGGATGGGGGGGTGTTTGAGAGGGGAAACAGGGTTTGAGGGATGGGTTGAGTTTGTGGGTAGGAGTGGATGACGGTTGTGGGATGATGCATAGGGGCAAGTTGATGGGGCGGATGATGTGGCATATGGAGTGTGGCGGCAAGGTCTGTGAGGGGTGAGTTGTGGTGTGGTGTGTGGGTGGGTGCGTGTGGCTTGTCATTGTGGGATGTGTTGGCCAACTTCACTCTTTCCCAGGACGTGACGTACGGTTTTCCTGATATTTGAAGGGTGACCGTGGCCTCCCCTCTTCCAATAACGCGATGCGGTCCAGTGTATGGCTGTTGGAGTGGGGTCCTATGTGCGTCCGTCCTGAGGAAAAGGTAAGGCGCAGTCGTGAGTATGGCGGGAATGTGTGTGTGCGTTGTGGTATGGTGACGTGTAGGTGTAGGCAAGAGAGAGGAGATAGCCGACTTGAGGGCTGGCAGGAAGGACAGGTTGGAAGTGTCGACATCGGGTGTCGTCACCTGGCCGGGTAAGCGTAAATCTTCCCCGAATACCAACTCCGCCGGGGCGTGTCCGATGTCCTCCTTGGTGGTGACCCGAATGGTGAGGAGTATCAATGGGAGGGCGTCATACCACTGGTCTGGCTGTAGGGCCCTGAACGCCTCCTTCAGCCGCCGGTGGAAACGTTCCACTAGTCCGTTGCTCTGGGGGTGGTAGGCTGTGGTCCGTTGACGGGTGGTACCGAGGAAATCCAGCATGCCTTGCCAGGCCCTCGACTCGAATTGGGTACCCTGGTCAGTTACGAGAACCGAGGGGGCGCCAAAGTTAGCCACCCAGCTGTTGAGGAAGTGCCTGGCGGTGCCCTCAGCGGTGATGTCGGCCATGGGAGATGCGGAGCACCAACGTGTAGTTCTGTCCACACATGTCAGCAGGTAGCGGTGCCCCCTCGAGGGTGGAAGGGGGCCCACTATATCCACGTGGACCGTGTGGAACCTGCTTGAGGGGACAGGAAAGTCGTGGAGGGGGGGACGAGTGTGGCGGCCGACCTTAGCCTTTTGGCACGCCAGGCAGGCCGTAACCCACTGCCGTATGTTTCTCCTCATTCCAGGCCAGACTGCCCGCTTGCTGATGAGACGGTGCGTGCCAGCTACCCCGGGGTGGTTGAGGCCATGGTAGTGGTCGAATATTATTTTTCTGCACTCCGGAGGAATATAAGGGCGGGGCTTACCACATGACAAATCACACCATGCCTTGGTTGATGTGCCGGGGACATGTAGCAATTGTAGGTCCAGGCCAGTATTACCCTGTAGTAGGTCCTGCAGCTCTTGATCTTGATCCTGTCCTTCTGCAATGGCGGCATAGTCGAGAGGAGAGGTGGAGTGGATGGCTGCCAGGGTGTGAGGTTGGGGAAGGGATCTGGAAAGGGCGTCCGCCACCGCATTGTCCTCCCCTCTAACGTGGCGGATGTCCGTGGTGAATTCAGAGATGAAAGCGAGGTGGCGTGCTACACGAGGGGTCCAAGTGCCGCCCACCTGCTTCATCGCCGATGTCAGGGGCTTGTGGTCCGTACGAATATGGAACTCCCGGCCCTCGAGGAAGTGTCTGAAATGGCGCACTGCTTCGTACATAGCCAGGAGTTCTCTGTCGAATGCACTGTACTTCTGTTGAGGTGGGTCCAACCTCTTACTGAAAAAGGCGATCGGGTGTAGTAGCCCATCCTTCTCCTGTTCAAGTACTGCCCCCACAGCGTCGGCCGAAGCATCCGTGTAGATGGATGTGGGTGCGTGGGGTGTGGGATAGGAGAGTAGAGTGGCGCTAGCAATCTTTGTCTTGGTGGAGTTGAAAGCCGTCTCAGCCTGTGGTGTCCAAGATAGCTTCCGTTGGGACCCCTTCTTGGTACCCTTAATGAGGTCGTGGAGTGGTGCCAGGGCAGATGCTGCGTGGGGTATGAACCTGTGGTAGTAGTTCACTACCCCAAGGAATTCTCTGAGTTTTCTTGCTGTGGCAGGTAAAGGGAAGTCCGAGATGGCCGCCACCTTCTGTGGTAACGGAGCTAAACCTTCGGGAGAGACTCTGTGTCCCAGAAAGTCAACCGTCGAAACTCCTAGGATGCACTTCGAGGGGTGGACTTTGAGGCCGTATTGGTGGAGGCGGCGGAACAACTCCCTGAGATGCTGGAGATGCAGCTCATGGGAAGGAGAGGCCACCAGAATGTCGTCAATGTAGACGACCACGAAGTCCAATCCCTGTACCACCTTGTCCATAAACCGCTGGAAGGTTTGGGCGGCATTACGGAGGCCAAAGCTCATCACTGGGAATTCAAATAGGCCAAAGGGTGTGGTAATGGCTGTTTTTCCGATGTCTTCCTCTGCCACAGGAATCTGGTGAAAGGCCCTGATTAGGTCAATCTTTGAGAAAACCTCACTCCCCTGCAGTTTTTGGTGGAAGTCGAGGACGTGTGGGATGGGGTATCTGTCGGGAACTGTAGCAGCGTTGAGGGCTCTGTAATCCCCACACGCCCTCCATTCCCCTTCCTGAGCCTTCGGAACCATGTGGAGGGGTGAGGCCCATGCACTGTCTGACGGTCTGACTGTCCCTTGCTCCATCATAATCTGGAACTCTTTTTTGGCGGCCGTCAACCTCTCTGGGGGCATGCGTCGGGGTTTGGCGAAACAGGGCGGGCCCGAGGTTAGGATGGTGTGTCTGACCCCGGTATCCTTGATGGGTGCAACTGTAGTGGAGGAGATGAGAGAAGGGAATTCCTGCAGGAGGGCATCATATGGTGTGGATTGCGTGATGTGAGTTATATTTGGGGTGTGGTGGCGGCACGGACGTGAGGAGATGATGGCGCCTGATGGTTGGTGGATGAGCCTCCTTCTCTTGGGATCAACGAGGAGGTCATGGGCTGTAAGGAAATCCACCCCCAAGATTGGGTAATCCACCTCAGCAGTGATGAAGGGCCAAACTAACCATATATTGTCCACAAGTGTGACCCGCCTGCTGGTAGTCCCGTAGGTGGCGGTAGGCGACTTGTTGGCTGCCAAGAGGTCGTACGCTGTAGATAGCGTGAGACTGTCGCGGGAGGTAGGGGGGACGACACTCACCTCAGACCCGGAGTCCACCAGGTATTGTTCCCCTGACACGAGATCATCCACCCAGAGCAGGGCACGATCTCCAAACCTGCCGTTGAAGGGAGTCTTGCGTGGGGGTTGAGGTGGGGAAGGTGGTGTGGTGTGGTGATGGAGAGGCGTCAGGGTAGGTGGGTGTGGTGGTTGAGCGGTGGCATTGGTGACGCTGGGTTGCCCCCGCTCTACTCGTTTCCCTGGTTCCTGGTGCTGCTGGGGCCGCGGGTCTGTGCAGTTGACACTCTCCACTGGCAGGGGGGGCGGCAGTTACGGGCTCGGTTCCCGAACTGTTGGTGGTACACGCAAACTGCCGGAGGGGCCCAGTGTTGTTGAGGAGGTTGAGGATGGAGCTGCCGAGGTTGAGGTTCTGCCTGCTGCAGTTGGTGCACCATTGTTGTTAGCTCATTGACTCGTTGCAGGATTAGGTCATTGTTGTTGTCGTGGGTAGGGGGGTGGTTGTTCGTGTTGGTAGTGTGGGTGTTGTAAAGGGTGGTTTGTGGAGGTGTTGAGGTTGTTGTAGTAGTGTTGTGGTGGGTGTGTAGGATGGCTGGAGGAGTGTGTGCTGAGGCAGCGGGTGGCCATGTCCCTGAGTGAAGCGTGTCGGCCTCGACCAACATGTCTGCAAATTCCCCGTATTCTTGTAGAGAATTCGTGGTCTTTCCTAGGAGGTGTAATTGGATATCACTAGGCATGAGGCGGGTATGTCGCATCCGAAGAATGTAGTCAGGGAGGGGGGACCCAGCTGCTGTGTTGAGCTGTTGCATGTGGCGGAGTAATGCCGATGGGCGGCGACCTTCCACCTGCACGTCCTCTAGCGCCCTGTAGTGTTGCATGGGAGTCTTGCCATGTGCTGCGAGGATTGCTGCCTTAATCCCTTCATACCTTGCTCCTGGATTGAGTGAGGAAAGTAGTGGGGTGATGGAGGCGAAAACTTCTGTTGGGAGGGCCCGAATGACTGCCTGGTATTTATCATCATCAGGAATGTTGGACCCTTGCCAAACTGCCTCAGTGTGGGTGAACCAGGTGTGGGTGTCATATGTGAAAGATGGCACAAAAGGGGTGTGACGGGGAGGTTGGGTGGGAGGGGTGTGTGTTAGGGTGATACTGTTGTGTGGGGTGTCTATACTCTGGGCCGGAGCTGAAGGGGGAGCCACGGGGGCAGTGTTGGTTAGCGAGGGGGGGCAAGTGGCCATGGTGAAGTAGTGGTGTGTTGATGTGAGCAGGTAGGGAATGTGGGGGGCGTACACTTACGTGAGAGGAAGTGTACTCTGGGCCAGAACAAGGGCTGGGTAGTGTGGCTAAACACGAGGGCAGAGAGTAAAGGGGGGAAGGTGGGGCTGAACAGGGGTAGACAATAGAAGGGGACGAAGGTAGGGGGAAGAGGGTGTAACACGAAGGCGAAAAAATAAATAAATAATAATAATAATAAAAAAAGGTAGGATTAGGCGCAGTGGGAGTATGAGTGGATGGAGTATATGGTGGGGAGGTAAGTATTAGTGTTAGGGTTGGATATGTAGCACTGGTGGACACGCACACGTGGGGGAAAGCTAGGACTGCACGCCCGTGTTTCACTGGGCGTGGGGTATCGTACAGGCTTCTACCTACAATGTAGCACAACAACGGTCACACTCTCCTATTTCATACGGAGTAACACTATTTTATCACACAGAATATCAATAATCACTGCTGAAAAAAAAAATCACACGAGACAATAGGCTGGCACTGGTACATACATTCGAAAATATAATAATGTGGATAACAATATATGGATGGATAATGTGAGGAGAATGGGACGAGAAAATGGGTGAAAAACCAAAGATATAATGGGTTAACACAGCGTGGATGAGTAGTGTGTCGAAAATGGGAGCATCTAGGGAAAAAAATGAAGTGCACAATATGTGGGTGAAATGAGTGGGAAAATTACACACGTGGGGTGAAATGGGTGGGAAAATTACACACGTGGGGTGAAATGGGTGGGAAAATTACACACGTGGGGTGAAATGAGTGGGAAAATTACACACGTGGGGTGAAATGGGTGGGAAAATTACACACGTGGGGTGAAATGAGTGGGAAAATTACACACGTGGGGTGAAATGGGTGGGAAAATTACACACGTGGGGTGAAATGAGTGGGAAAATTACACACGTGGGGTGAAATGGGTGGGAAAATTACACACGTGGGGTGAAATGGGTGGGAAAATTACACACGTGGGGTGAAATGGGTGGGAAAATTACACACGTGGGGTGAAATGGGTGGGAAAATTACACACGTGGGGTGAAATGGGTGGGAAAATTACACACGTGGGGTGAAATGGGTGGGAAAATTACACACGTGGGGTGAAATGAGTGGGAAAATTACACACGTGGGGTGAAATGGGTGGGAAAATTACACACGTGGGGTGAAATGAGTGGGAAAATTACACACGTGGGGTGAAATGGGTGGGAAAATTACACACGTGGGGTGAAATGGGTGGGAAAATTACACACGTGGGGTGAAATGGGTGGGAAAATTACACACGTGGGGTGAAATGGGTGGGAAAATTACACACGTGGGGTGAAATGGGTGGGAAAATTACACACGTGGGGTGAAATGGGTGGGAAAATTACACACGTGGGGTGAAATGGGTGGGAAAATTACACACGTGGGGTGAAATGAGTGGTAAATATGTAACGCTATGGCAGGAGTGGGAGATTACGAAGTAGTCAGGGAGTGTGTACACTAAAAGAAAGAAGGTTTGTGGGGAGGAAATAATGAAATGGTACTTAAGTGCTGAAGAAACGCTGGGATGCACATGGGCGCAGTAGGACGAATAGCTTGTTGCACACGTGTAGAGTTGGAGCTGTAATTATGTCGGCGGCGTGTAGCACAGACGAGGTGGGTCTTGTAGTTTGTTAGGACAACCACACGTGGTAAGTTGCTCGAGGTGGCGTTGCGTGAATGGCGTGGGACAAGCGCTCCTGCTGAATCCTTGTCGGAAAACTCTTCCGGGGTCACCAATGTAGTAGATTTCTACCCCTACTGTAGGCACAGGGTGAACACAGCTCTCCGGTAACACAGTTACAAGTTTATTGTTGTGCAGGACTCATACATAGGTGGGACTTGGGTACACGTGGGCGAGTGAGTGTAGTGGCAAGGCGAGTTCCTGTAGGCTGGAGCAAGGTTGGAGAGGTGTTAGCAGGGAAGAGCGGGAAAGCCAAGTGACCGGGGCAGTGACCCAGAGAAAAGGGGTAGCTTGGTTATTAGTGAGGCATGCTGGGAAATACCAAGAGAAACGAAGCGGGAAGCGCAAGGAAAGAAACGGGGACTAAGGAGAAAGGAGGAACTCGCCACAAGCGGAACTGTTTGTGTGTGTGTGAGAGACTGAGAAAAAGAGAAAAATTATGTGTAAGAGAGATTTAATTTGTATGTGCACGAAGAGAGAGAGAGAGAGAGAGAGAGAGAGAGAGAGAGAGAGAGAGAGAGAGAGAGAGAGAGAGAGAGAAATGTTTTCAAAATATCATATTTATTTTTACACACACACACTCACAGCTATCTGTCTCACACACAGTCTCTCATTATTTTTTTTCTCTCTCACACACATACATCAATCTCTCACACAAATGCAATCTCTTTCTCTCTCTCTCTCTCTCTCTCTCTCTCTCTCTCTCTCTCTCTCTCTCAAACAAATGCAGTCTCTCTCTCTCTCTCTCTTAAATGAATACTTCTCTTCAGTGTTCTCTGAGGAGAGTGGTCTCATTCCCGAACCTTTGGACTCCTCCAGTGAGAAGTTGGAGTGTGAACCTAGAGTATTGAAAGAAGTGCATGGTGAAGTATCACGGCACCTGTGCATGGTCTTCAACAGGGTAATCTAGACTGGATGCGTTCCTAGAGACTGACGTGAGGCAGAGGTGACTCCTATCTTCAAGAAGGGAGATGCTAGCCAACCGTCAAACTACAGTTTAACCTCGATAGTCTGTAAACTCATGGAGAGCATCATGGTGGACAAAATAACGGCACACTTAAAATCAAATTTGCTACTGAGGGGTTCCCAGCATGGGTTCCGACAGCACCAGTCATGCCTCACAAATCTGGTGGAATTTTTCCACTTTGTTTTCAGTGAGCATGATCAGGATAAAGCGGTCGATGTTGTCTACTTAGACTTTCAGAAACCCTTTGATAAGGTACTCCACCGCCGCCTCCTTCGGAAAGTGCGTACACTGGGCATAGACGGAAATGTGGCAAATTGGATAGAGAACTGGCTAAGTGACAGATGGCAGCGGGTGGTAGTGAATGGACAGGCTTCAGAGTGGGTTCCCGTTACTAGCGGTGTTCCCCAAGGTTCTGTTCTGGGACCACTACTGTTTATCATCTATGTTAATGATATGGATGGTGACATGGCTGCCAAGATTTCCAAAGTCGCCGATGATACTAAGCTTGGTATGAATGTCGCGAAAGAAGGAAATACTACCCGCTTACAAGAAGATCTTAGGAAGATCGGGGAGTGGTCTGACATGTAGCAAATGCCATTTAACGTGAACAAATGCAAAGTTATGCATATAGGCCACAGAAACCCCCGAACAGAGTATACCTTTAAGGGCAATGCTCTCGTAAGCACTGATACTGAGAAAGACTTGGGTGTAACTATTACTAGCGACCTCAAGTTCTCAAAGCAGTGTATCGAGGCGGAGAAGAAAGTCCAAAGGATGTTAGGGTACATAAAGCGACAGTTTGGATACCGGAACAAGGAGATAGTACTTTGTCTGTACAATTTTCTTGTCCGACCACACCTGGAGTATGCAGTCCAGTTTTGGAGTCCTTCTTACCGAAAGGATATTACGAGATTGGAACGAGTGCAAGCCAGGGCAACCAAACTTATACCCTCTCTTAGACACAAGAGCTATGAAGATTGGTTGGTAGAACTCAACCTGTTCTCTTTGGAAACTTGGAGACTGCGTGGTCAGCTTATCGAAGTGTTTAACCCTTAATGGCCGGATTGCGGTCATAGACGGCCCCAAGAAGCGGCCGGATCGTGTCGTACGCCACTGCTATGTGGTGACCGGGCGAGATGAAGCACCGCTATTGCCAATGTCGGCATTTGCGAGCCCAATTTGGTGTTTTTTTTTTCACTTGGCTATACTTCACCACCATCCCTACAAATTACCATCGTCAGTCAGTGTGTTACTGACTGTAAACATGGATGGATGTGGATTAGATTTCTCGTGCGTGTCCGATTCTGTGTTGTGTCATGCTTACTTACAACACTGACTGCCACCCGCGTGGTCCACGTTCAGTTGTCGTCAGAGCTACTCCACCTAAGCGAACACAACCGCGCTCACACGAGAAAGTACCCTTCATTCCTCACTTAATTTCTCGGCAACGGAGAGTTGTAGAGAGCTGGGGTTGGTTTTATTGGAAAGAGGAAGAGTTGATGGTGCTAACAAGACCAAATTTAAGTTGTTCAGTATCGTAGTTTAGACGTACAGAGTAAGTGGAATAGAGTGATTTTGGAAAAATCGGCCAAAAGCGCCCGGACAGGCAGTAGGGAAAGTAAGACTAGCCCCGGACTGACAAAATGGCTATCCATAGTTATCCCGTCGCGGAGGGGTTAAAATACTACGATGCTTTGACAATGTAGACTACAGGGACATTTTCCAACTCAGTGAGGGCACAACCAGGAATCATGGCTACAAACTTGAACTGAAGCGATACAACCGTGATCGGTGTGGTAAATTCTTTACATACAGCATCTGCGGTACTTGGAACGCGCTTCCTGCTGATGTAGTCAACAGCAACTCTGTGGATCAGTTCAAGTCCAGATTAGACAAAGTCTTAAATCACTGTCTAGGTGTTTAAGCCGTAGTGCGAGTGTTCCTTGATGGTTTCACATGACACATTCGAGGACGGTCACATACTTGCACAACTAAACCCACAGGTACCCTCTTTGTATGGATTGTAAGGTCTCCTAGGGTACTTCTTTTCCTTGTAACTCCTTCTAATTCTCTGTATATCTATCTATATATTTATCTCTATATCTATCTATCTATCTCTATCTATATCTCTATCTATCTATCTATCTCTATCTATCTTCTATCTATTTATATCTATCTATCTATATATATCTATATCTATCTCTCTATCAATATTTATCTCTTTATCTATATCTATCTCTCTATCTATCTATCTCTATCTATCTATTTCTCTATTTCTATTTATCTATTTATATCTATCTCTCTATCTATATCTATATCTATCTCTCTATCTACATCTATCTATCCATCTATATCTATCTCTCTATCTCTCTCTCTCTCTCTCTCTCTCTCTCAATATATCTATCTATCTCTCTATCTATCTATCTATGTGCGTGTGTGTGTGGAAGAGAGAGAGAGAGAAGAGAGAGAGAGATAGAGAGATCGTATGACGTTTTTCTGTCAATGTAAGAGGTTTTCTTTGATAATATTTCATGGGATATAATTTTTATTTATGTATTTTCGGACTTAGATGCTCTTGTCATACCCTTATATGGTCACCTAAGAGGCTCCCGTTTTCAGTTCCTGGTGTGTAAATTCAAGCTCTTACTTTCTGCAAGAATTTTTTTTGCCTAAATGAAAGTTGAAATTTGAAAAATTTTGACCCCCATTTTTTCATTTGGGGGTGAATAAAAAGAAAAAAAATAGTTTTTAAGGGGATAATCATAGAAGATTTTTTTTTTATTGGGCCAAGACACTCCTCAGGTCTCAGCGAAAAAACGTATGTAAAAATTATTACTCTAGGTGCAACGATGCGGCTGTGCATAGCGGCTAAACAGACAGACAGACGGACTGTTTTATATATATAGAATCTATCTATCTCTCTATCTATGTGTGTGTGTGTGTGGAAGAGAGAGAGAGAGAGAGAGAGAGAGAGAGAGAGAGAGATCATATGACGTTTTCTGTCAATGTAAGAGGTTTTCTTTGATAAATTTCATGGGATGTTATTTTATTTATGTATTTTCGGACTTAGATGCTCTTGTCATACCCAAATTTGGTCACCTAAGAGGCTCCCGTTTTCAGTTCCTGGTGTGTAAATTCAAGCTCTTACTTTCTGCAAGAATTTTTTTTGCCTAAATGAAAGTTGAAATTTGAAAAATTTGACCCCCATTTTTCATTTGGAGGTGAATAAAAAAAAAAAAAGTAGTTTTTAAGGGGTTAATCATTGAAGAAAAAAAAAACATTGGGCCAAGACACTCCTCAGGTCTCAGTGAAAAAACGTATGTAAAAATTATTACTCTAGGTGAAACGATGCGGCTGTGCATAGCGGCTAAACAGACAGACAGACGGACTATTTTATATAGATAGATAGATGTTTGTTAGAGCTATCGGTCTTAAGTTTTCCACTGTTGGTTTACTTATTAGCTCCGGCCTCAGCTGAGAGCTCAAGGTCTTATCGTAATTATTGTTGTTGTTCCTGGGGCGACAACTTCTAAAAGGGTTCAACTGACTCACTCACTGACTGACTGACTGACTCACTCACTCTTTTCCTCCCATCCATTTTCTTTTACCGACATTGTATCATTTATCCGAGGGGTTCACCCTCAATAAAAAGGGTTCATTTTCAAAATTTCAATATAACCATATGAGTATTATACCATATTAGTAGTACTAAAACAGTATTAGCAACGAAGCATCACCTTGGATTAGTATTAAACAGGTCTGTTGAGTTTGTAAAGATTCAGCCTCCTCTACCTATAAATTTTACTGCTGTGGAAAGAGATTCAGAAAAAATAAGGTTAATAGAATTGTTAAATATGACTGAGGTCCATCCTGTTATTGAATCTGTATTGCCTTTTCACTTGCAACGGGTAGCTGTGTACCCATGGTCAGGACTGACTTGAACTTTGTTTATAATGTATTTTATATTTTCTTGTTATTTGTTTAAGCGTTTAAGGGTGCCGAGTGCCGAGGTAAAGAGGAAAAAGACTAGAAGAGAGTATAGAGTTGTACCAGACTCCACCCAGGTAAATTGATTGTAATTTTAATGTTAAGGACAACCCAACAACTAGGTAGTACACTACATGGTTAGTTGTAGGGACTTAATGTTAAGGCATGGTATGAATGTGTTTCATATTGTACTACTATATATTAGGTTATTAATATGTTAGCATTTATACTATTATAATATTATTGTACCGGTATGTACTGTTTGTATAAATTCTTATTTTAAGAAAATAGAATTAAGTATCATCGCATCATCCATAGCGCTATATACTTTATTTTTATTTTGTTTTAAATCATCCATGTATCACCTTGTATATATATATATATTGTATGTGTTCTAATATTACAAATGTCTAGTGTAAATCTAATATTCAGCATAGGAATTGTTGACAGTAGATTCAATTTTATTGTGAACTACGAGGACGTAGTTTGGTAGGTAGCCGAGCAATGTATCCGTGTATCAATATTGTATAATGTATCAATGTTGTATGCATGGTACCAGTCACGTAGGCTCTAATATATGCCTGATGCATGCTGGTCAAAAACTACAAGGTGTTAGATCGCATCCTGTGTATCTGATGACAGAGAGGCGTGGGTTCATTGACACTAGTTCCAAGATCTGAATACTAGATTGTGCTCTGTACATTATCTGTTAATGTTAATCTTTAGGTTATAAGTAACTGTTACTGTAATTGTATATATAGAGTTAGGGACAATATATGTTTGCTCATTCTATTCTTGTATAACCGGGTAGGTTAAAGTTGTATATATCATGTATAAATGTAGTATTACTTTATCACAAACCTATAACCTATGAGGGGGTGTGGCTATGTCACAGTGCCACGCCTGACGTGTGTGTTTGAGGCGAGGAGCGTATTCCACGCCCTGTCTTAGGTTAAACAGGTTATATTGAATATCCCTCTAATTGTTCATAGCTTTGAGACCGAGTTGGTCTAGTATATTATAACCTGTAATCTGTAACTGATAAATAAGCTACATCAGTAAAGAGAGACAAGTCCATGAGTTTACTGTGAAACCTTTGAGTACTAAATATATTCCCCAGTAATAATAATAATAATAAGGGTACTTCATCAACGGTATGAGTAAGTGAGTTGATTGAAGCAGAGACTACAAACAGAGGATAGTAAGTCTGTACAGTTGGCTGGTAAGAGATAGCCATACTGAAGTATAATTGAGAGTCCGTTGGTATGTTGGTATCTTCAACAGGAGAGATAAGCTGAGTACTGCACGAGAAGCTGAGTACTGGACCCCCCACGGCTACAATCCAGATAAAACATAATTAATATTTTTTGAGACCTTTACATATGGATATTTTATTATTTCACTTGAATCATTAACCCCTAAAGACCGGTTGACGTGATAGAGCGTCTTACGTAAGGAACCGGGCAACTGCACCTACCGTCACAGCGATTTAGCGCTATTTCGCGCCCTGTACGGCTAGTTTTTCTTGTCGTTGGGCGAGAAAATACACTCACAATATCGATCCGCTACCCACTCAGTCGATTCTGGGACCCCACGATGGCTGGGCGATTTTTAAGTAATTGGCCTTGTCCGAATTTGTGCTCTAACGATCGTAAGACAATACCGTAGTGAATATATGTACGTGAGTGACACCATGATATTCCTACAAGGTTACAAATTATTATTTAGTGTATAGATCATGACACACGATACATAATGGGGTAGTAATAAGAAAATAACAACACAAAACACACCCATACAGGCACAATTGATAGTAAATATACGTGTTTCCTACGGTACAAGTCGGTTTGTGTATCATTTTCTAAGTGACAGTTACACGATGATATATTCCTACAAGTGTTCATACTATTTTTAGTGTTGAAATCATGACATACGATACATAATAGTAGTAATACGAGTGAGTTGACAATGGAGTTACGCGGGAAACTGTACACTAAGCCGTGGTCGACTCTATCCCGCGCGTACATACAGACATACTGCAGATTCACGAGCAGACATGGTCTAATTAAAGTCGTCCTATTTCCACAACTATTCATCGTACAGCCCTCCCGATGGTACCATTGGAAAGAGGAAGAGTTGAAGGTAAAGATGGAACAATTTTGAAGTCAGTACACTATATAGGTTAAGAGTGTGAGTGTTGTGAATATAGGGCAAATTAAGGAAATTTGATGCTAGCAGCAGGGTAGAAATGTGGAGGCAGGGACCCCCCCCCCCTCGCGGTCTGCATGGGTTAAGAACCAGAGCTTTTGAAGGGTTTTCCTTCATGTTCTTGTTTTTGGTATAATTTTTGTATTTGATATTTTCCAACTACTTGGTATTTCCGCTTTATTTAAAATATTGTTTAGACATTTTTTTATTATTTTCAATAATTCTCTATAATTTTTTAACAATTTATATATTTCCGGTTTTATTTGGTTTGGACCTGGTGCCTTTTTGAGTTTTAATGTTTTCACAAAAAAAATCTATTTCTCCTTCATTTATTTCTGACTCTTTCATCTTACTTATATTGTTTTGTATTTTATATACCCTGTGTCGTAGGCACCTCTCCGAGTACCGGGTGGGTGACGGTTCTTGCAGTCTCTCCCAGGTGCTCGGGGAGGAGACTTGTAGTGTGGGAGGGAACCACCTCTCCTATGTGGAGGAGGCTAGCCTCTTCCACAAATTATGGTTTTATGATATTTATGGTTTAATATTCCCTTACTTTTGATTTTTTGTTGTTGTTATTTTAGTTATGTCAACGGGTTATTTTAGTAATAATGTGCTGTTTAGTTTGTGTGTCATGTAGTCTTGCTGAATATCCCTTTCGGGTGCTCATGTTTTATTTATTATGTAGATGACAATTTTGTGTTGGGTGGTATATTATTTTAGCTGTTGCGCCGCCAGATGCCTAGTTGCATAAAAAAAATCAATCAATCAATCCTTCCTTTAGTCATTCCTTGTATTCTACCATCCACCTACAAATCTAAATTTTATAAATGAGTTCTCTCTGTCTCCTCAAATGCCCATTCTACCTCAGTCTATAACTGGTAAAATCTTATTTATATCATAATAACTCATAATGTTACAATCCAAAATCTAGACATTACTTTACAGTACAGTATTACTAAACTAGTAACTTATTCATCAGGTTATTAAAAGGCCAGTGTAATGTAGTATTTTTATGTAGGCCTTCTGTAAATTCTACATTTCAATGAAAAACCAATCTGCAATAATAATAATAACTCCTCGGACCTCTTCACACTAGAAATATTATTGAAACCAATGAATTCAGAGTACATAGTCTTAGTATTGTCTACTTATTAATCTGAGTATGGAAGTGAAAAGGGGACTACGAAATAGTATAATCCTGCCAACACTGACGTATGCGTCGGAGACATGGACATGGAGTAGGGCTCATCAGTCAAGAATAGGTGCTGTGGAAATGAGTTACTTGAGAGGTGCATGTGGACTTACAAGGTGGGATGGAGATAGTAATGAGAGTGTGTATTGGAGATGTGGTATGAGTGAGAAGGCAATTGGTATTGAGTGTGGAGTGGTCGAGTTTATATGAGTACCAGGTGCGGGACAGCCTGGGATGGTTTCTACATAGTTCTTTAGGTTGGTTTTCATTAGGACTGTCACTTCACATAGACTTAGACAGCCTGGGATGGATTCTACATAGTTCTTTAGGTTGGTTTAAATCAGGACTGTCACTTCACATAGACTTAGACAGCATGGGATGGGTTCTACATGGGTCTTTAGGACTGTCACTCCCACGGTCCATATAGTCCATATACTATATGGACCGTGGTCACTCCCACCACAACTGGGTTGGATGGTTGGGAAGGAAGGATGGAAGGAAGGAATTACAGTAGCCTAGCTGTGTGTTTAAGTATGTGTCTCTTTAGATCACCCTTTGTCAAAAACTTTTTACCACATTCTTCACATTCAAAGTTCTTCTCTCCTAAGTGTATAAGTATGTGTCTTAAGGATAGATTTTGTACTAAACTTTATTCCACATTCTTCACATTCAAAGTTCTTCACTCCTGTGTGTATAAGTATGTGTTTCTTAAGGATAGATTTTGTACTAAACTTTATTCCACATTCTTCACATTCAAAGTTCTTCACTCCTGTGTGTATAAGTATGTGTTTCTTAAGGATAGATTTCCTACCAAACTTTTTACCACATGCTTCACATTCAAAGTTCTTCACTCCTGTGTGTATAAGTATGTGTTTCTTAAGGTCACTCTTTGTCAGAAACTTTTTACCACATTCTTCACATTCAAAGCTCTTCTCTCCTGTGTGTATAAGTATGTGTGTCTTAAGGAAAGATTTCCTACCAAACGTTTTACCACATTCTTCACATTCAAAGTTCTTCACTCCTAAGTGTATAAGTATGCGTGTCATAAGGATAGAGTTTGTACTAAACTTTATTCCACATTCTTCACATTCAAAGTTCTTCACTCCTGTGTGTATAAGTATGTGTTTCTTAAGGTCACTCTTTCTCAGAAACTTTTTACCACATTCTTCACATTTAAAGTTCTTCACTCCTAAGTGTATAAGTATGTGTTTCTTAAGGTTATATTTCTGATTAAACTCTTTACCACACTCATCACACTTAAACATTTTCTCTGTTGTGTTTTTTAATTGTTATTCTGAGGTTATGTTAGGTTAGGTTAGGTTAGGTCAGGTCAGGTTAGGTCAGGTCAGGTTAGGTTATCTTGGAGTGATGAGTTTGGGACACTACGAGCTGGACTTAATCCTGTAAAGATACAAATAGTTAAGAACACACCAGAGAAATACGACACACATACACACAGACAGTTTTAGCCACACATACAGACATACATACACACAGTTTTAGCCACACATACAGACACACATACACACAGTTTTAGCCACACATAACAGATTAATCTTATTAGTTAACCCTTTGGACGCCATCTTTGTTTTGATTCGTTGACCTTCGCTGCCAGCTAAAATTTTGGCGCGTCCCTTGAATGTGACGATGGCATATATTTCCTTTTTTCCCATTTAGTTTGAAAGAATTCTACGTCATACAATATCTCATTTCATTGTGGGATGTTGTTACTAACTATCTATCTATCTAACTATCTATATCTATCTATCTAACTATCGGTAAATTTTTACAAGTTGCCACAACAGGATTTCACTGAAAAAAAAATTATTTCCTAGAAGGATTTAGTGACTACCGGGACCTAACCAGGGCAGACTACCGGGACCTAACCTGGGCAGAATACCGGGACCTATCCTGGGCAGACTACCGGGACCTAAGCAGGAAAAAGTATACAGTAGAAATTAGTCAGACCTCACCTGACCTGACCTAACCTAATCTAATCTGAACTGGGACACACTACCGGGACCTAACCTGGGCAGACTACCAGGACCTAAGCAGAAAAAAGTATACAGTAGAAATTAGTCAGACCTCACCTGACCTGACCTAACCTAATCTGGACTGGGACACAATACCGGGACCTAACTATAAGAGGTAACTACTGTAATGCAACATTTGCAGAAGAAATGATATATAGAAAAGTTGTTTGTAATAGTGAAATATAAACACAGGTAATAGTAATTTTTTTGAAATCGAGTTGTGGCAACTAGTAAAAATATTCCAATTTTGATGACGATATACAAATTATTACATAAATACATCCATTTTTTTTGCAGTTGCTAGTGATTATAAGGTTTAATAATATTGAAGGCGGCCCTACGGAGCACCAATTGCTGGTGGAGCAGGGCATAGAATATACAACAAGTAACATACATACATACATACACTCCTCCTACCTGTATGTATGTATAAAAGGTCATAATACATACATACACTTCTCTTACCTATTTGTATGTCATTGGAGTGTTCAAATACAAGGTATAAGTAATATTAATTGAACTTGCTGCTTTGTTTATTTTGGTCAAATCTTTATAATTATCAAATGAGCTTTTGTTGTTATAATATATATATATTATATATATATATATATATATATATATATATATATATATATATATATATATATATATATATATATATATATATATATATATATATATATATATATACATATATATATATATACATATATATATATATATATATATATATATATATATATATATATATATATATATATATATATATATATATATATATATATATATATATATATATATATATATATATAATTATGAAGGAATTATTATAATGTCAACATTATATTTTTATATCTCATAATAATAATGATTATATTTCTATAAATATCAGTCTCTACATTGACTTATATCAGTGTTGCCAGATGCATAGAAATGGTTTGAGGTAATATTGAATACTGGAGCTCTATGAATTCTCCAAACTACTCCAGGCAACAGATTCCATATTCGAAACACTGAAGCATTCTGTTGCCTTAAGTAGTTTGGAGGGTTCATAGAGCTCCAGTAAGGGACCTCAAATGTTTTAAAACTACGTGAACATAATAATTTAATTTATTATGATGTCAGATGGATCTGGCAACACTTTCCATGATGGCCGCCGTGCCCTATTGTTGCTCTCGCTCTTGGTGTTATAGGTACCCCGGGTGTTTATCCCAGGGCTGGCCTTTGTATCGGCAGCTTCCTGTAAATAGAAATCGAAAAAAACAACAATACTATGCATATGTATTCACTTTCTACATCTTGCATGCCACAGTAAATACAATACCACGCATATCTATTCACTTTCTACATCTTGCATACCACAATAAATATAATACCACGCATATCTATTCACTTTCTACATCTTGCATACCACAATAAAACCAATACCACGCATATCTATTCACTTTCTACATCTTGCATACCACATTTTCTCGAAGAATTCTTTCACAGCACCAATCATATCATCTGTGCTCTGCTTACATAAACCTAACAGTAATATCATCCATTCTCTCCCTGTTAATTCCATTCCATCACATTCCATTTCAGTCAAGATGATCTGCATCATCTCTGTTCTGTCTCTCTCATACTTCTCACATCCCAGCATTACATGTTATACCGTTTCATCCTCTCCTGTGTCACACATCTGGCATACCTTGCTTCGGGATTCAGACCATCTATAACTTCTTTCATTCACCTCCATACATTGAGCTCTGTCTCGAAAGAGTAGATCACCACCCACACTTCCCTCATACCACTTCACATACTCTGGACATTCTTTCTCCTTATACCATACAAGATTTTCCTTTTGTTCCATTTCATTTTTCCACTTTCTTAACCCCAGGCATTTCACTTCTTTGTCAATCTCACTTTTCAACTTTCTTGCATCCCAGTCTAGCCCCTCTCTATTCCTGCTCATTATCTTCCACTCATGCATAATTCCTCTAACTACCATACCATTCATATATACCATTCTCTCACACTTCTTTCCCCATTTGCCGTTTCTAATGTTCCACATATAAACCTTTCTTGCCAGTCTTGTATCCTCCATACGTTCCAGTCTTACTTTGTATCTAAGAGTTGCTTTCACCAGTCTTTCTCTGAATGTACTCCATCCCATATCACCTCTCAAAGCTGCTGTCGCTGCATACCTTGGTGCATTCAGTGCCATTCTCGCTACTCGGTTCTGTCCCACCTCTAACTTGTCTATCTCACTCTCCTTCCTTGCAATAACTTCCATGCCATACATAATGCTCGGGACAGCCACACTCTTCCATACTTCTCTCACCACATTATACTTGCTTGCTCTCAACCTTCTTACACTCTCCTTCCATGCCATACATAATGCTCGGGACAGCCACACTCTTCCATACTTCTCTCACCACATAATACTTACTTGCTCTCAGCCTCGCTGCACTTGCCAGTCGTCCAACCCATTGGTTCGTCATGCTAATCTTTTCATTCTTTGTCTTTTCACTTCCACTTGGACTCAGCCATACCCCTAAGTACTTATATTCATTAGTCTGTTTCAGAACATTCTTTCCCACTCATCATGTATGCTCTCTCTCATCATCTGTTCTATTCACAATTATTACTTAGCTTTTCTCATTACTAAATTTAAAACCAAAATCTCTCCCATACCCACCTACAACATCCAAAATCCTTTGAAGTTCCTCTGCTGTTTCATTCATAACTATCACATCATCTGCATACAGTAACATACATATCTTGTCATCTCCAACCCTTACTCCTGCATTCATTCCTCTTGTTCTCATAGCTAGTTCTTCTGTGTATAAGCTAAATAGAGTTGGAGAAAGTATACATCATTGCCTAACTCCTTTCTCACTTCTTACCCATTCTGTTTCTAGATCTCCGAGCCTGTACATTGCTCTTGTGTTCTCATACATACTTCTCACAATATTTATTAATTTATCACTCACACCTACCCTTTCTAAGACTCTACATAGCATCTTCCTATCAACCCTGTCATAAGCTTTCTCTATATCTAAGACAAGGAAAGTGCTATAATTTATATGTCACACCTACATACATCTCACAATCTCCTCTGTTCTCACACTAACTACATTTCTTCCACTCTCTTGTACTACAGAAGATGCCTTCGACTCCAAAGAAATTCTTCTTCTTAAAGATTTCCTAGCCTAACTCTCTTGTCAACGTCCACACCACGTTGAAAACACCGCTTCTCGTCCGATCAGCGAAGTTAAGCAACGTTGGGTCTGGTTAGTACTTGGATGGGTGACCGCCTGGGAACACCAGATGCTGTTGGCATCTAATTATTTTATAAATTCAAACAACGAGCCATGCCTCATTTGAAGCATTATAAGATATTATACACATCACAAATTGACATTAAATGCATCCATTAAGAGTACCTAACCTAACCTATATGTGAATGATTATTATTGACCACGACTGTACAATTCCTTATTACACATTAAATTAGTTTTGATATTAATACTTTATACACATCACAAATGACATTAAATACATCCATTGAGAGAAATTTATGTGTGTAGGAAATTATGAAAATATAGGGAACCGAAATAAACAGTTACCCTTCCATACCTTATTTATATGTTGATATTATATACCAGGGAAACTATAAAATAATAGATATTCCTATATATATATATATATATATATAATGTGACGTGTATAATAACATTGTATAGTGTAAATAGATCTTCAGTCAAACATTAAAATACAATATATTAAAATATATATGACAGTTACCCTTCCATACCTTAATACCAGGGAAACTATTATATAATATATGTTCCTATATACACTATATATATGTAATGTGACGTGTATAGTAACATTGTATAGTGTAAATAGGTCTTCAGTCAAACATTATAATATTAAAATCACGTAATATTAACACTATTCAAGTTAAATGTACGATGTATTTTCTTGGGACTATAATATATTCAAGGCAAAAAGGGCATCAGCCAATTATTGTTATGGAAGTATGCTAAAAATATATTACTAATATTGTTATTTCTTACAATATAAATATAACACAATATTTTATTATATTTCACATAAACATTGACCCACAAACAATATGTTTAACATTTGTTAAAATGTATTAACTACTAAAAATGTCATTGTTACCCAGAATTAGTATCACGGTAAATGTCACCTAAAGCGTAACTAGGGTGTGTGAAGGAAGAAATTCAGTAACTCTGGTTTCCCTTCAAAACGCATAAATCTTTCGCCTTTTACTAAAGATTTCCGTGGAGGGGAGCAACTCAATGAGTCTATAGGACTTTTTTGTTGACTCATTAAGGGTCTTATATAACCAATATAATATTATACTGCACAATTACGTATACATAATGCTGTATAAACAGTTTTTTGAACATGTATATCTTTCTTAGTAAAGATTGCTATGAAGGGGAACAACTCAATGAGTCTATAGGACTTTTTTGTTGACCCATATAGGGTCTTATTTTATACTCAATATAATATTATACTGTAAAAACACATATCTTCCTTACTAAAGATTTCCGTGGAGGGGAACAACTCATGAGTCTAGAGGACCTTTTTGTTGACCCAATTAGGGTCTTATAATCAATATAATATTATGTTGAAAACAACTCAATGAGTCTATAGGACTTTTTTGTTGACTCATATAGGGTGTTATCTCATACACAATATACGGTAATATTATACTTTATATAACACTGAACTAGAACCACTTACCATAAAACAAATAATATGGACCATAATTTGAAGAGTTTTGGGTGCCTCTTCGACCACTCTCCATAAAACAAATATTGTGGACATTAATTTGAAGAGTTTGGGTGCCCCTTTGGTCCCAACCAATCCTATACAGTTGTTCACCTGTCCCTTTTATTTCCTTGGTACTTGCTGTCCCATTATTCTATCCCTAGACTTTAGGTAACTATACAACAACAACACTGAACCACAAGATACACCAGTCAGGACCTATTATTATTATTTACAATACAGAACCATAGGATACACCAGTCCCTATTAGGCCTATTATTATATACAACACACGATCCACCAGTCTCTATTATTATTATTATCATTATTATATACAACACTAAATAACTCAATACACCATCCCTATTATTATTATTTACAACTGAACCATACGATACACCAATAGTGCGAACCATATAATACACCAGTGGCTATTATTAATATATACAACACTAAATAACACAATACACCAGTCTCTATTACTATTAGAATTACTTATGATATGAATATTATTAAGGGGAATAGCGCGTACGCAGTCCCCCGCTAACAAAAATTTCGCACTCGAGTTAACCACATTTGGGTTAATCGCAAGGGTCAGCACCACCGGAGTGCAATGGTGAGCCTCGCCCTGGGAAAACCGCCTTTATGATCACGGTATCTCCTGTGCCAGGTAAGTATGCTATAGAAATGTTCTACCACACCCAGACCCATCAGTTCTACACACATTCAACACCACAACAAACACTTTATGCTATAATTTACCAACATCTATTAAAAATGATATTTATTTATCATAAATATATAGAATTATTAATTTAATGTATACTGTATGAAAGACTTTATAAACAGAATCTTTATTTCAATACAAAAGCATATTGTATATGAATCTTACTGAACTAAAGTACATATAATTATATACAACACCGCACTGCTTAATATAAGTTATGATACACACTACGAAGAGAGTCAGAGAATTTTGGTGACCATTGAATAGCTTAGCATGAATGTAATAAAACAAACAAGTTATTGAACTACAATAATAAAAGACTAGATGTAAATCAATTGGTCTACCCTTCACACTCAGAGGACCAAGAAATCTTCAATTATAACAGTTTACCCTAAATATATGAGAAGACGAGTTTTCTCCAATTATTGATATGCTTGTTATTCATTGTAAGTTAATTTAAAAGGATCTCACTTCAACGAAAGCAAGAACATACATAAAGCAAATACACAAACACTACTATCTGATGACGTTAATGAAACTAACAATATAATATAAAGGTAAATAGAATAAAAGAGAATACTTTCTTCATAACCTGTGACTTGGTCGAAGGGAAAACTCTATTAAAGTATGTATTACAAAAAATATATTATAGTATTTACAAAACTAATTAGAGAAACCAGACATCTGAAATACATATTTCCTCATTTAAATAAACACAAAACATGTTATTAGGAGACGTAAATATACATCTATTTTTGGATATGTCATCTAGAGCTAAAATGTCACAACAACCACATTTTTACAGTGTCAGAGTGCCATTGCTATCCGGAGGGTTAATACCTTGATGTGATTTACATACGTACAGTACACTCTACATTTAACTAATATTAGTATCGCTTCTCGGCCTTTTGGCTAAGATCAAAGTGTAGTATCTGTTCTTATCAGCTTAATATCTGATACGATCCCCATGTGGGATCTACGATATTAATCTGGTTTTTGGACCATGGCGAAGTGCTAGGGGCTTGCTCCACCTTTGCCACGGATCGGCCTGGTATTGCAGTACCTCCGGGATCGGTCCACTCCCCTCGGGGAGAATATTAAACTATCATCACTACTAATATCCTTAAATGAAACAATCTCCATATGTTATGCATCATTGTGAAGTGCCAGGGGCTTGCTCCAACATCGACATGTATCGGCCTGGTATTGCAGTACCTTTGGGATTGGTCAACTCCCCTCGGGGAAAATTAACACTATAATAATTCCTTGGAAGAAACGTCGTTCGTCGTGGTGGGTTCGTCACATGTTGTCACTCGTTGGCACAGACTCCAAGAGGACACGAGTCACCTTCACACACTCATTGTGTGAAGCTGTGTACGACGGGACGAATGTAGCAGAAGGCTACTTCTGAACAAGGGCTAAATCCTCCTGCAGAAGGATTTTCCTTCCATCTTTAACTACACGTTGACATTACTGCCAAACAAGAGTATTTATACTAGGTGACAGTTTAGGGCCTTCACCACGACCTGTGTGGAGAGTAGCAGCACCTAACAGGTTGCTGAGGGACTCATTATATTGCAGCAAGAATGCTGTTAAACACTGCTTTTCCATCACCCCGCCCTTTTCTCTCTAATCTAATTTATCTTTTCGCACTGGTTTTGAGCAAGGCTGTGGAATTCTGCCCTCCACAGCTTGCCTCTAAAGCTCCGTCCACACAAAGGGCAAATGGACAACGGGCACTAGGACCAGTGTGTATAATTCTCTCACTTTTAAACAGTGTTACCAGATCAACCAGTCCCCGTGCAGGCAGTGGGCACAGGTAGGCACAAGGCCTATATATACCAGGTCGGCTCATGGGAGTATAAAGGAAAGGTCACAACAACAACAACAAACAACAAGGGGAACCTATGCACAAGTTGCCAACAACAGCCAAACCAGCAACATTGCAACACCCATGGATCTAGGAACTTCAACAGTACCAACAATATTATTCTGCCTCTACAGCGCTCACCTAATGAATGCTGCTATCCCTGGCTCCTACCAAGATCACCTGGACTTCCTAACCAAAGCTAACAACTTACCAAGACTGATTGGTCCACAAAACCCACCATCATCAGACATAATCAACAGCATCCTAAGCAAGACAATACCAAGAACCCACCCAAACCCACAACAAAGCACGAGTAATGAACAACAAGAAGAGGAAACAGAAGAAAATTCCAGTCCATCAGAAAGTGAAGACGAAGAGAACAACCTAACAGAAGAAGAAAACATCGTCCAAACCAGAACATCCTCAGCTGACAACAACCAGAAAAGACAAAAGAAAAACAAAAAGAAAAAGAAAAAAGACAACTCACAAAGAACCATGTCTGACACAGAAGCAAAAAGCAAGAACAACCTACAAACACAACCATCAACATCCCACCAGCCTCACAACCTACCCCACAACACACCAACACCAAAAGACGCCAGAGACCCAAGACTACGGAACCGACAACAGTGAAGGTAATACAACACAATGTGCTACACTGGAGGGAAAGGAAGACAGATCTTGCTAACATATACAGAAAAATAGACCCAGACATCATTCTCATCAACAGCCACGGCATACCAGACAACAAACCATTACATCTATCACAATACAGAATACACAGAAAAAACACCACAAACACGCACACAGACGGTACAGCAATAGCAATAAAACACAACATACAACATAAAATCATAGACAATTTCATCTCAGACACACTTGCAGTAGAAATAGATACATCAACAGGAAAAATTATAATAGCAACACTTTACCAACCCCCAGCCAGACCGTACATACCCATTCCTGACTTCCTACAATTATTCAGAAGAAACACTCCAGTATATATGCTAGCAGATCTAAACGCCAACCATCACTTCTTGGGATACAGACACACAAACACAGCAGGAAGACAACTATACAACCTCACACTCAATCGCACTATACAACACATAGGACCACATTTCCCTACATATTACTCAGCCAACAGCAACACAACACCAGACATAATATTAACTAACTTCAGAACACATCACAACACACACACTGCCCCAGGACCCCTCACCACCAGTGACCACATACCTATCATCTTCACCATCTCCGCTTCTCCAATCCAGATCCCGTCCATGCCGAGACCAAGCTTCAAGCAAGCCAACTGGGCAAGCTTTAAAACTGAAATTAGTGAAAATATTAACTCCACAGAATTCCCTGACCCTGCAACGCTAGAGGACATAGACACAGAAGTAGAAAAATGGCATGAAACAATAAAAACAGCAACTAAAAACAACATACCTACTACACGCCACAGAACACTACCAACACCAAAACACAGCCACGAAACAAACACAATCATGATACAATTCACAGCACTCAGAACACATGCACACATACATGGATGGACACGACAACAATACAACAGGTACAGGAATCTGAGGGGAAGACTGCAGGAAGCACTAATTCAAGAATCTAACACACAATGGACTGAAACAATCGCCCAAACTGCTGCAGAATACAAAAACGCTAACACATTTTGGAGAAAAATTAAAGCACTTTCAGGACAATACAACCCATACACGTACTACCTACTAGATGACAGAAACGAACGAATATACAAAGACCAAGACCAAGAGAAACTACACAGAGAAATTTGGGATAATGTTTTCCAGGAGGATGAGGATGAAGCAGAAAATGAAGATACCACGAATCTTGTAAAAGAATTCCTAACAGAAAACATAGACCGAACCACTCCATACCATACTTCCAACAAGGACAGACTAAACGACATAGACGACTTACTGACTGATGAAATAAATGAAGAGGAGATAAAATATCACATAAGAAGAATGAAGAAAACTTGCCCAGGTAACAGTGGTATAAACAAAACAATCATGAAACATCTCCCAGACGAAGCCATAAAAAGACTACTACAGATATACAATGCAACACTTTCGACAGGGTATTTCCCAGACAAATGGAAAGAGTCGACCATCAGACTGATTCCAAAACATGGAAAGGACGCACGACAAGCCATAAACTACAGACCAATATCCTTACTGGAAGTTCCTGGAAAACTCTTTGAAAAAATAATAAACAGAAAACTAAGAGAACATCTGGAAGACAACAAATTATACCACACCAATCAGTTCGGATTCCGCACTGGAAGAGGAACCACACATGCACTAGCATTAACAACAGAATGTATTGCACAATACAAGGCAGACATGGGACAATGTCAACTGGTCCTGAGGGACATAACAAAGGCGTTTGACAAGGTCTGGCACCTAGGTATGAAATACAAAATACTGCAGTTGGGACTACCAACAATACTAGAAAAACTTCTGTGTGATTTCCTGGACGATAGAAAAGCCAGGATAAAAGTAGGCACATTCCTAGGTGACAGCTTTGACCTGGGGTGCGGTGTACCTCAAGGAAGCGTCCTCTCTCCAACCTTATTTGTCACATACACCAGAGACCTCCCACACCCCATAGCTGGTAGAAACATCGTTTATGCTGACGATATTACACAGATAGTGGGCTACGGTGGCAAATCAAAGGAAATAATGAAAAGAAAAACAGAAAGAGAAATTGAGTTAATAAACGACTATGAAAAGAAATGGAGGATAAAGACTAACATCACAAAATTCACTCCAATAATATTAGGTCAAAGACAAATAGAACCACTAATAATTGACGACGATGCAGTAGACTACAGACCAAAAGGCACAACACTAGGAGTAACAATTATCAGAACAGGATATACACAACATATACGGGAAAGGAAGAACAGAGCAATGGCAGCACTGAGTAGGCTATTTAGATTCAGAGGAATGCCTACAAAAATTAAAATACACTTAGTAAAAGCATTGGTGCTGCCAGTGCTTGATTATCCTCCTATCCCAATACACACCTTAAGCAAAAACCAAATTAGTAAATTACAAAAAACACAGAACAAAGCACTAAGATTTGCAACAGATCAAAGATACCCATACACTATGACAACCTCAGAAATACACTATACAACAAAAACAAAACCAATAAACATTAGACTACACGAGAGAGCAGTCAAGATATGGACAGCCCTTGAAGACCAAGAAAACCCAATATACGAAGAATTAAAAACACAAGCAGACAACATAACAACATACAACAATTGGTTCCCTAGCAGTCTTACCAACATAGTCACGGCTCCAACACCCAATTACCATTAACTGGTACAACATCAGGACTCAATGTAAAAAAAAAAAAAAAAAAAATATATATATATTAATAAAAAAAAAAAAAAAAAAAAAAAAAATATTAATAACAAAAAAAAAAAAAAAAAATATATATATATATATATATATATATATATATATATATATATATATATATATATATATATATATATATATATATATATATATATATATATATATATATATAATAATAATAATAATAATAGTAATGGGCAACCATTATATATCCTAAAAATTAAATCAAATAGCTAGCTAGCTTTAGCTTACCACTTATTCACAACACCCAACAACAACCCACACACAAAGCACACATGTACATGTACACATACACACAAACACACAAATTATAACAAAAACAGCAAGGTGGACAGCCCACCAACTTTACTCTCCTACTGTATTTCTGTTTTTCTGAACTACTCTCCTTCCCCTCCAATCCTCTCTTTCAACCCCCTTTTCTATAAAAAAAAAAAAAAAAAAAAAAAAAAAAAAAGAGTAGCGCGACTTGACTCACCCCCTAAACGTGACGTCAAATGTACCTCAACCACAGTCGACAGAAGACCAGCACGGGTGATAGACTAAGTCAAGTGATATATAAGTGCAATTATGTCCAGCAACTGTGCTGTATACGGATGTAACTCTATTATCAGGAAAAAGAGTGAAGTAACTTTTCATCGTTTTCCTAAGGATGATGATCTTCGTCTCCCTCCCAGTATAATTTTTCTAATTGGTTGATTGTAATGTAGGATAATATTAGAAAAAGATGGGCTCACTTTTGTAAAAAACAAGACAATAATATAAATGTCAACAATGCCTTGATATGCAGCCTGCATTTTACAAGGGATGATTATGTAAAACACTTATGCAAAACCATCCAGGAATGCATATGGCATAAACACAGATAATCAAAACGTTGTATTGCTGGACATGATTAAAACTGCACAAACAATGAGAGTAAATGGGAAAAATTCACTGTACCAGTTTCAGAAAGGATTGCTCATATCATCCCAATCTTTGCCAAAGTTGTATGAAATGGTGAAAGCTACTATTGGAATATCTTTTATATTGACCTACAGGTTAAATCAAGATGGGTTAGAACACATTTTTGCCTGTCTTCGGCAAATGGGAGCCTGCCATGACCATGCCATGCCATGCCTTTCCCACTGTCTGTAAAGCAACGTATAAAAACATACCTAGTTGGCAAAGATATTGCACTGGTTGGTTCCAAGTACAACTCTGTGAAAGAGTGTAATGAGGAAAATGTGACAGAACTCTAGGCCTTGGTTGGCGCACCTGCGACTTGGACCAGACGGCAGAGTGTAGTCAGAGCTGTGGTAAACATCAGGCAACGTTGGCCTGTGGGCTAAACTTGGTATGTAATTATCCTTCACTGTCTGGGCAGACATGATTTCAAGCCAGCTATAGTTTAAAACAAATATGAAGCCAGTTTGGGCGGCAACCTTCCTACTATACAGCGGTGCCATGTCTCTACATCGAGCAGTGCTTGCAAACACAAACGAGCTGTTCGCCTGTTGACGGGCTTACCGCTTGTGCATGCGACTGGCACACTTGTTGTGGTGTCCAAACGAACGTGTCTGACCAGTCACAGCCGGGCAGGAACCAGAGCAGATGGTCGAATGGGTCGTGAGAGGTAAGATAACTATTGGTGCCTAATAAGAAGAACGCAAGTGTATAGCACTGTGTAGCATAATAATTGCTATCTATGTGAGGAAGAAAAAGAACACAGTGCAGAAAGACAAATGGTGTAAAGACTGGCTAATACTACTAGACTAGGCAGATTTTCTCAAAAGACGTTTATTTAACATGAATGAAGCATTTTTGGGGTAATGGGTTTTTGTGAAGGATTTGGGTATGCTGAACACGGCCCAGGTGTTTATCCTGCCATCATCACCCTAATTAGGTCAATTAGCAAAAGTCAAAGGTCAGTGAGTGCAAATCAGTACAAATTCCCATATTTGTATTTTTTCTTTCAGGTTATGCATATTTAGGCATGATTTTGTTTATTTAAGAAGTGTTTCTGTTGTTAGGCTAGTTATCCGCCGCCTAATTATGTCATTTAAGGGGTCAAAGGTCATTGAATATATTTTTCTGAAAATATTTTAAATCATACACTCTCCATAAAGTAGGATCACTATCAAATGTGGAAAGTGTGATTTTCTTGTTAGAACTAGCAGAATTAACAGAACTATTAATTTGTTTAATTTGTCTTTCAACTCCCACATCACATTTTCTAATTTTTCTAAATTCTCTTCATCCTCTAAATAGTTTGAGACAAGTATTCACTTTCGTCCTTGTAATGTGATTCCATCTGATTTCTGCAGATGTTAAATTCGTTTATTGCTAATTAATCTGGTAAATGAATCAATCTTTGCTCTGACTTCCTTTTTTTCAGCAGATGCTAGAAGGGCATCTAGGAATTTAATTTTACTGTTCATAATATCTTTAATCCCCCTTTACGCATTTTTAATTGCGATAATGAAGCCATATTGATAATTATTGGTTTGTTCTGCAAGTTATTTTAATCAAATTGATCCTTCAAAGCTGTGACCTGTAGTAATTGAAGCCAACAGGACAACTCCAAAGTTTTAATATACTGTGTGAACATGATATTTATTTACTAATATTAAATTTAAATTTTGAAGCACTAGTTATGACATTAATGATAATATACTTTAAATTTAAAAACCCAAACTAAACAAAGTTACAATTACTTCTTTACTCTTCCTCGACTGACTCGACTCCACCCTCCCGAGAGCTGGCAGAAAACACCACCACCTATTTCAGCAAAGATTTGTCTCTGATCGGTTATGAGATTACATTAATTTACTCTCAGCAGCTTGTGGAATCTGGTAGGAAGGACCAATTTCTGTTTTGACTAATAATTGATGTTGGACTGAATATTCAATCAGCACAGAATAATTTGAGTTAGAGTTGCAATATTTACCAATTATTATGGCGTCGGTGACGGGCGGTAGTCTTGGTGGAATGAGTATGAAGAGGAATGATGGTGAATATTAGAACAATTTATATTAATAATAATTTGTGTCCACTTAAAATAAGGGGTTAGTATGATTTGGATATGATTAGAGCCATGGCAAATGATAATGGAGGTGAATATGATGATAAAAATAATGATAGCACTGTGTTGGTATGGAAAAGACACGACTAGTCGCTATAGTGGTTGAGTTAAGAGAGAGACGGTCTTGACTGTGTGGAGGTTGAATGGAGAGAGGTCTGAACCAGTGAGATAGTCAGTTGTGGTTGGCTCAGTGAATGAAGTCACGAGCAGTAAGCTCAGTAATATTGGAACCTATAATCTTTAGTTGACCTGTGCTTAGTATATCCATTATAAATCATTATTAATTTATAATATACTGTTAAGTTTCAATCCCAAATATATAGTATCCCACATTTATTATATAGACATGTATAAGTACGAACACCATGATATTTATTTTTAGTGTATCGTACACACAACCCAAATGTTCGACAGGTTTCGAAACCTGCCAGTTCGCCACGTGTAGGTATTCGCACCTCAACTAGTTTGTTCTCTGGTGGTTTCGACCATGATAGGAGTGGTTTCGCTACTCATGATTTTGTACAGACTAGTACAGTCGTGAACCGAAATTTCGTTACCCCCTTGGCTGACAGGAAAGCGATGACAGTGTTAAAGATATGCTGAACGATCGGATAAACTGCTGTATTAAGTTAAATTGGTAGGAAAACAGTGATGTTCATATTCACAAACTACAAACCGGAAGTCATGGAAAATGAAGCTCATCCTGTCTCATTACCAACCCCCATACACCAGTATGTCCGAACGTTCAGCATATATTGAACACTGTCTTCACTTTCCTGCCAGCCTAAGGCGGTGGCGAAACATTGGTTCGAGGCTGTGCATTTTGTAAAGCAAGTTATTATAGTCACATGCAGGTGTATGCTTTTATACCAAGTAGAATGTTTTAAAAAGTAAGTATTTATAGAGTATTCCACAGTGTTATGTCACATCTACATACCTAACACACCTCTACACTTAACAATCTCCTCTGTCCTCACACTTTCTTCCACTCTCCTTTACACAACACTCACTCATCTCTTCTCACACCCACATGTCGCTCCCATTCATCCTCAAACACATATATCATACACAGGAGAATGCAATATACTACAAAAAATGCAATTGACGCTAAATAAACTATTCTTATTAAACATTTCCAAGTCATCTCTTGTCAACGTCCACACCACGTTGAAAACACCGCTTCTCGTCCGATCAGCGAAGTTAAGCAACGTTGGGTCTGGTTAGTACTTGGATGGGTGACCGCCTGGGAACACCAGATGCTGTTGGCATTTATATATTTAATCTTTAAAATAAATCCTTTCCAATAATTTCCTTTCAATGCAAACAACAAGCCATGACTCTTTTGAAGCATTATAAGACATTATACACATCACAAATTGACATTAAATATATCCATTGAGAGTATACCTCCTAACCTTACCTATATGTGGATTATTATTTTTGACTACGACTGTACAATCCCACATACCATATTCCATATCACACTTTCAATTAGTATTATTAATAAGACATTATATACATCACGAATGACATTAATTAAATACATCCATTGAGAATAATTTATTTGTGGAGGAAATGAAGAAAATATAAGTAACCCAAATCAACAGTTACCCTTCGATACCTTAATATGGTAATATTGTATACCAGGGAAACCGTTGTTGTTGTTTGTGTTTAACGCCTATCGACTGTGTAATGGTCATTAAGGTGATAAATGTATAGAGTAATAGAGTGTGTGTAAGTGTTAATAAGTGTTAGTGCCTCCTGCTCTGCATTGTGGAAGTCGGCAGGAAGGAGGAGGTCGATGGAGATGACCATTTGGGGAGTGGACAAGTAGATAGAAATAGAAGTAGATGGTGTTACTCTGCTTGTTCACAATTCCCGAACCTGGAAGACGTTGGGGTCCCGGTAGCATGAGGTGTACTGGGAGAAGAGGTCGAGACAACTCACTAACTCAGGCAAGGAGAGGAAGTCATCCACAAAATATCCCCCAAAATTAAAAGTCCCACAAATTTTAAGAAGTTATCAGAATCCACACATTCACTCACGTAAAGGGATTTTACCCCCAAAGTGGCAACAGTGACAACACAAAGATAAACAATTAAATTGCTGATCAATTCTGTTTGAGGATGAATAATTATTACTCTCTGTAAGAGAGTGTTTCCAAAACAAAACCACTCAGCCTGTGCGTGCCCCCTCCACACACCCTGACGGAGGTGGAACGGTCATCAATGCACAGGACAAGGGAGTCACAGTACCGCTTCCCGTTCAGGGGCTCACACTGATTCTCCTCATCGTGGTTTAGCAGTTATCAAGTTACTGAAGGAGTAACTTGATATCATACTATAGAAATGATCCTATAAAGTATGATTATGACTTCAATACTACCTTTGGCAACACCAGCTCTACTGTTCTGCACACCTACAGTAACATCAGGTTTATACTAGTTTATATGTAATATTTCTTTAATTGCTAAATATATTAACATGATTCTGTAATAATTGCTATAATAAAGATATTTATCTATATTTCGCAAGACACACCCGTCTAAGAATGCACCATATTTCTCCTATACTCAGTTCAGTTTAACCATAGAAGACATTTTTAAGTTCCTTGAAATAATGTGTTGGCGATGTTACCCAGACAAACATATTTCTACAGTAAATAAATAGGTCACACTAAGAAACAGTATTCATTGTTGTGAAATAGAAAACAATGAGAGTGAAGACCTATAGAATAAAAAGACTAAATACCTCCATAAAATTAATTAAACTTATAAATACTGAACGTAATTATAATAGTTACTCTTGGTTTGGACAGGGTAATCTTAAGTAAATTTTATTGACACTGGTAGTAAGTTACTTTAAATATATGCAAATATAAGAAAAGTTTCATTTTAATATACATAAGATCTCGTTCATTGACAAATGGGATAAATTTACCTTTTTTATGCACAAGGAAAATCTAATGTATTATGATTAAGGTGATTAAAATAACAGCATAATAATTTTATATTTATGTATTCTTAATAAATAATACTGTAGCCTATCGTTACTGAACTGTATAAAATTATATTAATTATTTATTCACTCTGTACTGCCGGGTTTGACTAATTTCCCGTTGAATCCTTGGTATTATTACAGAATAATTGGGTTTTCGGCTAGGCTGCGCAGTGTTACTACATTAGGCTAGCTCCTGGGAATTTGCCCAGGTCACTTTATGATAGTTTACACTGGTTATACCCGGTAGTTTGCCCAGTTTAGGTCCAGGTAGTTTGCCAAGGTTAGGTCCCGGTAGTCTGTAAATTTACCGAATTCTTTCATACTGGTACATCTATAGAATATTAAATGAGAATAATAAAGTAAAATGCTAACAACATATCAGGGGCCCCGAAGATTTTTTGTTTATCTCTCGTGTTTTCTGATACCAGTGTTGCCAGATACCCGTGAACTGCTGAATACAAGATTGGTATAGTGCATAATATTCTTATCGCCGAAATTTGACGTCTTGAGATCCCAGCGTTTGCAATATGCATAATTATATTGTGTTTCATTTCTCAAAGTAGCCCTACGAAACATTGTGTAACATTTGAACACTATAAATATGTTGGATCGGGTTGTAGTACACTCGTGATACATAATTTCTGACCAGAGTGTGAAGAGCAGAAAGCTTCGAATCGCATGGTATTGCTCAGTGATGATGACTGAGAGTCACCCGCGTTCGGGTGTAGCCCTTGCAACGGCGCTCTCTCACTGTCTTCCTCTGCAGATTCTGCGGAGAGAAAAACAAACCAAAAACAGTACCAAAGAATACATGTATTTTCACTCTCTTTCCTATACAACCTGCACGTCCCTATATACTCATTTTCTCTTCAACCATACATACCCTTTCTAGAAATTCTTTCATACTCTCTATTATCACTGGATTATATGGCTCTCGTTCATTCAGACCTAGCAGCACTTTGGCTGCCACTGTCGCTTCCACCATCTCCCTCTAGTTTCTCTCTCCTAGTTCACTTATTACCACATTCAGCATCGTAGCTCTCTCGTTCATATTTATCACGTAGCATCAACACATGTTCTACTGTCTCATCTTCCCTACACACCTTACTGCCTTCATTACTCCATCTATATATTCTGTCATTCACCTCCAGTGACTTTGTTCTTGCCTTAAACAACAGTTCACTTCCCCAGCTACCGTCATAGAACACTTCACTCCATGGTATGTCCTTAAAGGAGTACCAATCTAGCGTGCTCTTCTCACTCATGACTTTCATCCATTCATCTCTGCCTATTTCTTGCATCCGTCTCTTAATCTCATTCATCCATTTCTCATCATTCCATCCCCCCCTTTCATCTAGCACTGGGTACTGCATTTCACACATTTACATTCTCTTATCACACATCCTTCTCCACTTGGTATACCGTCCTGTCCATTTATACACTCTTCGAGCCCATCTGTCTTCATTTATTCCCTCTAGTCTAACCTTATATTTCAGCACTGCTTTGGTTATCCTCTCCTCAAACGTACTCCATCCAGCATCACCTCTTATTGCTTCCACACCTACATAATTGTTTGTACCTAAAGCTGTTCTTCCTATCCTATTCTATACTACCTCCAGTCTATTCAAGTCTTTCACTGTCCATGTCATAGTCTCCAGTCCATACATTAGTCCAGGTACAGCCATACCTTTCCATACACCATACACTACTTCATACTTATTAGCTCTACACCTTACCACACTTCCTAGTCTTCCTACCCACTGGTTTGCTCTTGATAACCTATCAGTCTTTGTTCTATCACACTCTTTCTCATCCACAATTATTCCTAATTATCTATTCTCATGCGTCATTTCAATCACATTTCCACCCAGTCTCCACGTTCTACCTATATCCCGGTCATTCCCATTCACTACCATTACTTTGCTCTTATCACTCCCAAACTTGACATTAAAATAATTTCCATACTCTGTAACTACATCAAGTATTCTCTGCAGTCTCTCACCTGTCTCACTCAGAATCACCACATCATCTGCATATAACAAAATAATCAGTACATACTCCCCTACCTGAATCCCTAAACCTTCCTTCCTCACTCGTGCAGCTAGTTCTTCTGTATACAGTCCAAACAACAATGGTGAAAGTACACATTCCTGCCTCACACCTCTCTTACTCTCCACCCACCCTGTCTCTAATTCACCCATACTGTACACTGCCCTGGTTTCCACATACATACTCATTATAATATTTATTATCTTGCTACTAACTCCCACTCTCTCCAAGACCTTGCCTAGCTTATATCTGTTAACTTTGTCATACGCCTTCTCAATGTCTAGAAATGCTAAGTAAACTTTCCTGTTATCTTTCACCATTTTTAGCTCCGGCCTAAGCCAAGAGCTCTAGGTTTTATCGGAATTCTTCTTCTTGGGGCGACCACTTCTTAAAAGGGGTTCAACTCACTCACTCACTCACTCACTCTCTTCCTCCCTTCCATTTTGTTTTACTGACATTGAATCATTTATTATTATCATTTTTCTTCTTCTTGGGGTGACCACTTCTTAAAAGGGGTTCAACCCATATTTAATGATTCAAGTGAAATAATAAAATATCCATATGTAATGGTCTCAAAAATATTAATTATGTTTTATCTGGATTTTCGTATTCATATGGTTATATTGAAATTTTGAAAATGAACCCTTTTTATTGAGGGTGAACCCCTCGGTTGAACCCCCTCTCGGTTGAACTTCTTAACCCCTAAAGACCGGTTGACGTGATAGACCGTCTTACGTAAGGAACCGGATAACAGCACCTACCGTCATAGAGTTCTAGCGCTATTTTGAGCCCAGCGCGGCTATTCTGGGCGGGTTTGGGCGATTTAGCAGTGTAGCCAAGTACCATACATTTGCAGAAAAGGGTTCAGTCAGTCTGATTCCCCAGTAGGCTACCCACCACGATGTCGGGAAGACGTAGTGCTAATTCTCCCGTGTCCGATTTGGTGCGCGCTACACCCTCGCGTCGATGCGCTCCACTCGCTACCTCCACACCATCGTTGCCTCCACGTATTCGCCGCCTTCCACAACGCCTTACTCACTCTGCAATAGGGCGAGAACTCGAACTGTCCATCTCTATGGTGAACAGTGACAGTGATGATAGTGATGTCTATTTTGAAATAGATGATTCTGACCCTGAATTTCGTATCAACAACGAAGCGAGGGTAGCTTACACAACGGAGGAGGAGGATGTTATTCCACCTGCTGAACCTCTCTCCTAAGTAAGTGAGCCATCTTCAAGTTTTAGGATACTTGCAACCTCTGCTGTGTCAGTCGAAATCCCGTCGACGAGTAGGGGGATTGTAGGTGATTTATCACCAATTGCAGGACCGAGTGGAGCTTGTGGTTCCTCCACTCGCTCCGTAGCAACCCCTAAGAGGAAGAGGAGGTTACATTTTACCTCTTCTTCATCGTCGGGTGAAGATATACCTCCACCAACCAGATCAAGGAGTAGGAGAGTTGGAGGTAGAGGAAGAGGAATGAGAGGAGGCAGGAGAGGACGGCTTATCTCGGACGAGATAAGGGAGCCATCTTCTGACCCCAGACAACCTTCTCCTGTTGACTCAGCGGACCTCACAACCACGACCACAACAGCAACAACAACAACAACCACCAACACAACCACGACGACAACGAGTAGCAGATGTTGGTCCGTTTGTGTGGACTAAAGGCAGGGATTTTCAGCCTGATATTCCTGCTTTTGATGCACGGGAATCAGGAATTCAACCAGAATTTCCCTGTACAGCTGCGTCAAAGATGATGGATTACTTCGTCGCCTTTTTTGACGTAGCTGTAGTGTCGTGGATCGTTCGGGAGACGAACGCTTACAACCAAATTATCAACAACTTGCACCACGCAACGCACCGGGAACATTCTCATATGGTAGATTGGGAAGATGTAAGCGTTGCAGAAATATATGTGTGGCTTGCACTAACGGGATTACTGGAGCACGGAGGATTTATTATCCACACCTATCTTCGGGAGGTATATGTCACGGGACCGCTACAGGGATATCCTCACCAACCTCCACTTCACCAACAACCTGGGTCCCCCCCCCCCTCCGAGTGATAGGCTGTGGAAAATCCGTACTATATTGTCCATGTTGCTCCAGAATATCCGTGCATTTCTACGACCATTCCAGAAAGTGGTAATCGACGAGTCTCTCATGCTCTTCAGAGGTAGACTGTCCTTCATTCAGTATATCCCGTATAAGAGGCACAGATTTGGCATAAAGTTTTATGTCATCTGTGACTGTCAGACGGGATATATTTTAGATTTTGTAATTTATACGGGTTCAGATGTGGATATCGTTGAGAATGATCCTCATGGCTTCTCAGGTGCTGTTGTGAAGCACCTGAAGGACTATTTCTATGAGCGAAACCACATTCTGTACACGGATAATTATTACACATTTCCATTGTTGAGTCAGTTCCTGAAAGAGCATGGAACGGAATCCTGTGGCACTGTTTGTCTCAACAGAAGGTGGTTTCCAGCCTTCCCTGCAACACATCGGGGCGACTTTCTCACCCAAAAATCTGGCCCTCTACTTGCCATGAAGTGGCATGACAAGAGGCCAGTACACATGCTCACCACTGTGCACAAGGGTGAGATGTTGGATTCCGGCAAGGTCGACCGCGACACAGGTAATCCCATCCTCAAACCTGATGTCGTGCTTGACTATAACATCAACATGAGACTCGTCGACAAATCAGACATGATGATCAGTTCCATCGATTGCCTGAGAAAAACTTGCAAGTGGTATAAAAAGTCGTTCTTGCACCTGATCGACATCTGTGTATTGAACGCCTACATACTCTACACCCAGCAGCATCAAGGCACGACCGTCACCCTTCGCCAGTTCGAGAAGACGGTCGTGAAGGAGCTGCTGGTGCAGTATGGAGTCAGAACACCACAGCAGCAGGCACGGCCACCGGCAGGAGGGCAGCTTGACAGACTCCAGTCAAGAATTTGGGCCGAGCGCCACTTCCATGACGACCTGCCTCTCCTCGCCGGTGTTATGTCTGTATGCACACGACACGTCGGCCCACCAGAAGAAGAGAGACTAGATACTGGTGTACCGGCTGTCAAGTGCCACTATGCCCCGGGAAATGCTATTCTGAGTATCATACCTTAGATGATATATAGATAGCATGAAGTGTTGGAAACGGAGTGCCAGTGACACTTTTATTTGTATTTACGAGTGTATGGTGACAGTGACACACAATAGTTTTAGTGAAGTGATAGTGACACGTTAGATATAAGGAACTAGTGCAGTGATAGTGACACGTTAGATATAAGGAACTAGTGCAGTGATAGTGACACAAGAAAATACGGAAGTGAATATGTGATAGTGACACGAATTTATGTGTTATTTCTCCATACGAGGAAAAAAATAATTCTATATACCAGTTTAAGTAGATTAGATTACTTTAACTTTTATATTACGGTGAGTTAAGCATCTCTGCAGGACACGTAACCACGCTGATTATTATGACAATATACCGGGTACGGCTAAGGGTATCGATCGTACGTTTTTTTTTTTATATTTGAAAATAATCATTGAACCATTTTCAGTCATTATTTTTGGTTTAATTACCGTATAATATTATCAACTTGCGAGGTATCAAACTTGGATGGTATTAAGTCAAGTAAAAGCTGCATATGTATTTTTTTTAATTCATGATACAAAAATAATCTCACTACAAAAGTTCCATTACTACAAATTACATACTGGTTGCATTATTCTATTAATTAAGAGCATCACAGTCATTATTTTATGAGAATATTAGTTTTCCTTCATGCTGTCTCCTCCTGTGTATATTAAAGTATGGTGAATCATTGTACATTTTATAATTAGTGCGGTGATATAGACATAGGACGAGTGTATTTTTACTCGTTATTACTCCCACACTTCATCCCGGGGCACAAAAACTACTCTGGAATGGTCAGCAAGCCACACAGTAGAGGTTGCAAGTAGCTATAACACAGCGCGGTAGGCTCGTAGCGGCGCGGTGTGGAGCAATGTGCAGCCACGCGCCCGGCACCCTTGCCACTGCCACCCCCACCCGTCGGAACACTTCGCGCTTACCGCGCAAAACATGGTCCACTTCAACTCGCCCTATCTCCACAACTACTCATCGTACTGCCCTCCCGATGGTACCATTGGAAAGAGGAATAGTTGAAGGTACGTAAGAAACTATTTTGAAGTCAGTACACTATATAGGTTAAGAGTGTGAGCGCTGTGAATATAGGGTAAATCGAGTAATTTTGACGCGAGCGGCTGGATAGAAACCTCAAGGCAGGGACCCCCCCCCCCTCCCGATCTGCAGGGGTTAAGAGCCGGGGGCCGGATGCACGAAAGACCTTCTGGCCAAGTGGGAGGTGAATATTGTGTGACTTTTCTTGAGTATAGAAGTGTTTATTTTGGCAGTTAATTACTTAATATGGCAGAAGAGCATCGTACTAAGCACGCAAGACTACAAATTATACTGCAGCTGATGATTCATGATTATGATAACTGAATGGAAAAAATAAAACACATTTTCAAGTGGTTATCATTCGTCCACATCACACCAGAATACGTGTTGATTTAGTATGTAGTCTATAGGGTGATTTGTTTTCTAGCATAGCCTAGTTAGGAGGATTGACAAACTTTAAATTTGCCGACTTCATAACAGGGAGGCCTATAGCTATTACAACCAGAGTAGGCTATGCCGAGATTTCTGACCACCTTAATTCCTCTCAAATATATATACTTTTCTTTTCTATTTATGTGAACTTGTGAAGGTTGTAGTTGTGGTAGTAGTGAATCATTCAGTGAATGTGGTGGTGATAATAATGCGTGGCTCTAATTTTTCACACCATGCTATTAGTTCATGCCTTGGAAATCTATAGTATCTCATTAAATGTTCATCACTAAAAGCAAATGGGTCTATTCTATCTCTGTATACTCGCTCACGTCTCAGAGCTCGTTGAACTTCCACATCGTTATGTAAAACAACCTATAGTTCCATATTTAGAGTCAAGCAGCCACCTTCACGAAGATCTTCTTCTTCTTCTTGGTATTTGTTGTGATGGTTGATGGCGGAAGTGTTGCCTTTGTATCGGCACTTCCTGATGTAGTCTCTTTATTTCTGTCCAGATGTAGTCTCTTTTATCTGCTATCTTATAAACAAAACAAAGTAGTATTTAATGCGTATCGAATAGAGGAAGTGTTATCCACTACTCAACCCTAAGGTGGTCTAAAGGGTGCTCCCTACCACCCTTAGCCGTAAGGTTAAAGATGGCCGCCACAATTGCCGCTAAGGTGTTTCGTGCATACCACCATAGTGAGTTAAGGGCAAAGATGGCGGCTAAGGTAACTTATCGGCCGCTAAGCTTTTGCTGGTAGATGGAAACAACCGATTTTCTATGACTTTGATATGGCGAATGTGCAGCGCATCTTACTAACACTCATAGAAAAGATTGAGGCAGCAGGATTTCCAGTTGTGGCCATTGTGCACGATTTGGGACCCACTAACCTTAGAGTATGGAAAGAACATGGAATTGATCCATTTAAATCTAAGACAGTGTCCTTTAAAAATCCATGTGCAGACAGGGAAGTTTTTGTTTTTGCCGATGTCCCCCATCTTCTAAAGTTAATTAGGAACAATTTGATAGATTCAGGGTTTGTGCTAGAGGATGGTACTATAATTACAGACGAAAGCATTCGTGAAGTTGTGATGAAAACAAAGACAGAGTATAGGTTAGCATATAAAGTAAATGAAACTCATCTAAATGTTCGAGGACAGCAGAGACAGAGGGTGAAATATGCAGCTCAGTTGCTTTCAAAAACATGTGCAAATTCCATACGTTATCTAGGCGAGAAAGGGTTATTAATAAGCAAAAACTGGAAACAAACTGCAGATTTTCTTACTCTAACAGATGAATGGTTTGACGTCATGAACTCCTCAATAAACAGTGAGAAAAAAGAGTGATGTGCTTTTGGCCTACACAAAGAGATCCAGACAAATGTACTGCTGAAAATGGTAAAATTGATGTCATCAATGAAAGTGAATAACTCTGCGTCTGGGTCGATCTGTAAATTCCAAAACGGAATAATTGTGTCCAGTCATTCTCTAATGGGGTTATATGCCATGGTGAAGGAAACTTTCAATCTTGATTTCATTATGACTAGGAAGCTAAATCAGGATTCTCTTGAACGGTTTTTTGGCTGCATACAAGTATAGTATATACAAGTTTGGCTGATTTTCAAGTATAGATTAAAAAAGTATGTGTTAGGTAAAGATGTAAGGTTGCTTAGTGACAGAAGTAATATCAGCCAAGATAATGATGATGACAAATGCTTGAGAGAGGTAACAACTTGTAGCAAAAATATAGATTCATATGATCGTGAGCTAAGCTTAGAGTTATGTAAGACAAGTCTCATTTTTAAGAACATGGATATAGAATTGGATTGTATAGATGGTGACCTGTCAAATGATATAAACGAGATTGAAAGTTTTGCCCCTGAAGGTGATGCTGAACAGAACACAAGTACAGTTATTGAGGAACAAGCATTACATTACATAGGTGGTTATATAGTGAGGAAGTTTTCTTTAAAGTATCCACACTTAGGATGTAGGTGTGATGACAGTGAGAGCGTAACAAAGGAAAACTCAAGGACTGAGACTGTCAACAGAGGAAATTTGTATATACCTTCTGAAAAATTCTACTCTCAGTTGAAAATAATGAGGAAAATATTCAAAGCAATCCATGGAGAAGTGCTGAGAGAAGGAAAAAATTGTGTGAAAACTCTAACTTCTGAAATACAGCTTGCTGGAGTAAATTTGCCCTCAGATGTGGTTTCATTTTATGCAAAAATATCAATGTTCTTCATGATAAGGCATCTTAATAAAAAAATAGCAAAATCAAAACATGCAAGCAGTGATTCTAGGAGTTATGCCAGGAAAAAAATGAAAACCGAGACATAGATACATAGAAATGTTTTGATAATTCTTACCGTACTTGGTTCATATATAGCTTTTCTTCGATGGCTATTACTTAGATAAAACATTACTACCCTTCTCTGGACCTAAATGAGTACTAATATATATCGCTAATAACGGTAAAAGACGATAAAAATAGAAGTGGGAGTCTGCCATCATCTCCCGCGCGGGTGGCGAGCGTGACGTCACTAGAGAGCTGGCCGACCTTGTGTGTGTTGATCCTGCGATACACTAAAGATAAATATCATGGTGTTCGTACTTATACATGTCTATATAGTAAATGTGGGATACTATATATTTGGGATTGAAACTTAACAGTATATTATAAATTAATAATGATTTATAATGGATATACTAAGCACAGGTCAACTAAAGATTATAGGTTCCAATATTACTGGGCTTACTGCTCGGGACTTCATTCACTGAGCCAACCACAACTGACTATCTCACTGGTTCAGACCTCTCTCCATTCAACCTCCACACAGTCAAGAACGTCTCTCTCTTAACTCAACCACTATAGCGACTAGTCGTGTCTTTTCCATACCAACACAGTGCTATCATTATTTTTATCATCATATTCACCTCCATTATCATTTGCCATAGCTCTAATCATATCCAAATCATACTAACCCCTTATTATAAGTGGACACAAATTATTATTTATATAAATTGTTCTAATATTCACCATCATTCCTCTTCATACTCATTCCACCAAGACTACCGCCCGTCACCGACGCCATAATAATTGGTAAATATTGCAACTCTAACTCAAATTATTCTGTGCTGATTGAATATTCAGTCCAACATCAATTATTAGTCAAAACAGAAATTAGTCCTTCCTACCAGATTCCACAAGCTGCTGAGAGTAAATTAATGTAATCTCATAACCGATCAGAGACAAATCTTTGCTGAAATAGGTGGTGGTGTTTTCTGCCGGCTCTCGGGAGGGTGGAGTCGAGTCAGTCGAGGAAGAGTAAAGAAGTAATTGTAACTTTGTTTAGTTTGGGTTTTTAAATTTAAAGTATATTATCATTAATGTCATAACTAGTGCTTCAAAATTTAAATTTAATATTAGTAAATAAATATCATGTTCACACAGTATATTAAAACTTTGGAGTTGTCCTATTGGTTTCAATTACTACAGGTCACAGCTTTGAAGGATCAATTTGATTAAAATAACTTCCAGAACAAACCAATAATTATCAATATGGCTTCATTATCGCAATTAAAAATGCGTAAAGGGGGATTAAAGATATTATGAACAGTAAAATTAAATTCCTAGATGTCCTTCTAGCATCTGCTGACCGAAAGGAAGTGTGAGCAAAGATTGATTCATTTACCATATTAATTTATACGAATTTAAACGAATTTAACATCTGCAGAAATCAGATGGAATCACATTACAAGGACGAAAGTGAACACTTGTCTCAAACTATTTAGAGGATGAAGAGAATTTAGAAAAATTAGAAAATGTGATGTGGGAGTTGAAAGACAAATTAAACAAATTAATAGGTCTGTTAATTCTGCTAGTTCTAACAAGAAAATCACACTTTCCACATTTGATAGTGATCCTACTTTATGGAGAGTGTATGATTTAAAATATTTTCAGAAAAATATATTCAATGACCTTTGACCCCTTAAATGACATAATTAGGCGGCGGATAACTAGCCTAACAAAAGAATCACTTCTTAAAAAAACAAAATCATGCCTAAATATGCATAACCTGAAAGAAAATGTACAAATATGGGAATTTGTACTGATTTGCACTCACTGACCTTTGACCTTTGCTAATTGACCTAATTAGGGTGATGATGGCAGGATAAACACCTGGGTCGTGTTCAGCATGCCCCTTCCTGTGACTATGAGGGCGAGGTCGTCTCCATAGCTCAGCAAGACGGTGCCGGTATGGAAAGGTAGGGCTACCAGTTGCTCCATCAGCAGGTTGAAAAGTAGGGGGCTGAGAATGCTGCCCTGGGGTGTCCCATTTTCCATCTCTTGGAAGCTCGACTTGTGACCCTGGAATCTGACCCTGGCATGGCGGTGCTGCAGGAAGTCACAAAGCCACGCCAGCATCCTTCCTCGCACCCCTTTCTTCACAAGTGCATCGAGGATGGCATGGGGGCTGGCCAGTTCGAATGCCTTCTCCAGGTCGATGAAGACAGCAACGGTGGGGCGGTGGTTGATATGAGTCATCAGGGCGAGGATACTGTCTGCTGTGCTCACTCCGCGGGTGTAGCCAAATATGTGTGGGTGAGAGGGCCCTATGTGCCACTGTAGCCGAGCTAGCACCATTTTCTCGGCTGTTTTGGCTAAGCAGCTGAGGAGAGAGATGGGCCTAAGCTTGGTGGGTTCTCTCGGTTTGGGGATCGGTTGGATATCGGCTTCCTTCCAAGCAGGCGGCAGGCGTCCCGCTGTCCACGAGGCGTTGAGCATGGCTAACTAACAGTGCGGCGTCCCCAGCCGGCCCTGCATGAGCCAGCATAGAGTATGGCACACCGTCTGCACCCGTTGCTGTGTCACGGCCTCGCCTCTTTGCCTGTTGCAACTCTTGAAGGGAGAAAGGCCGGTCAGTCATGTCAGCTACCTCCATCGCCTCCCTGACAGCCTCGTCGCGGTGTGGCCGGAGCTGCTGTTGGGTGAGTTGTGTGTGGAGAGGAAGCTGGTTGCTGGAACCCCGCGAGGTGAAGATAGTGGCGAGCCTCTCTGCCTCCTGTTGTGGGTGTGGGTGCGCGGCCGGCCGGGGCGGGGCAGCGCCAGAGGCCGTCCTCACACTTCTCCACATCTGACCTAGGGACGTGTGCTGGCTAAAAGTGGCGCACCACTCCAGCCACTTGTCCTCTTTGGCCCTCAGGGACACCTGCCGTGCACGAGCCACTACTTCCTGCAGGAGTCTCAGGTTGTTGGGATTGGGGCGTTTCTTGTAGAGTTTCCGGTGCAGGTTGACTCGGTGGTTGTGCTCGCGCACCTCCTCATTATAGTACCACCAGTCTGTCCGGTGGCGGCGACTTGGGGCACACCTGGGTATGGCTGTGGTGGCTGCTGTCTGGATGGCCACCGTCAGGTCTCTCCTGCTGGTGTAGGTCATCCGGTGGCTGAAAATCAGCCCACCACTCATCGAGGGAGGCCTGAAACCTGCTCCAATCTGCCCTTCTTATGTTCCAGCGAGGCGGAGAACGTAACGGGGCTGGGAGGGAACTGAGGGTGGCAAAGTGGTCGCTGGTGAGAGTAGGGTGCACCTGCCAGATGGCGTCGACAGCCAGGTCACTAGACACCAGGGTGAGGTCAAGCCTCCCCCCTCGGGTGTGGGTGGCCTCCCCAGTGTTGAGAAGGCGGACGTGAGGGATATCCTCGAGCAGCACAGCCAGGTGGCGGCCCGTCTCATTGGTTGGGGATGGCGACTGCAGCATGTGGTGGTGGGCGTTGAGGTCTCCCGCCACCAAGACACTGGAGTGGGAGGCAAGGCTGAGCAGCTCTCCAGCCTCCAGCTGGTGTCGCTGGCTCCTGTATATGTTGTACACCAGAAGCAGGAGGCCTCCCACCTGCAGCTCTAGCGCCAACACCTCCACCCCATCCCCACAGTGGACTGGGGCTGGTACTCTGCGGTGGGGGATGGTGCTCCTCACTAGTGTTGCACATCCACGGGTGCCCTCCAAGGAAGGGAGCATGTGGGGTGTGTAGCCTGCCACCCTCCATTCAAAGTCGGTGGGTGTTAATGTTTCCTGGAGGAGCACAATGTCGAGGTGCTCCTCAAAGACAGCCTGCAGTACCTGGTGCCTCTTGGGTCGCAGGCCCTGCACATTCCACTGCAGGACTTTGAGCCTAGGGGGTCCTGTAGTTTGATCCCCATGGGAAGCATCTTCAGCACCTTGCCTCTCCATGATGGTGTTGGTGGTCTGCTGGTTGGAGGGGGGAGCGTATGCATGTATCCTCCGAGGTGGTTGGTGGCGACAGGAGGCCACAATCGGAGATGGCAGTGACCGTCTCCTGGCGGAGAAGCTCGTCCAAATTCTCCTGTTTGACGTGATCAGGGATGGCCATCAATTTGGCTATTAGCTGCATCATCCGCGCCATGATGCAGTTGACTACTGTGCGGGTCTCTTCACTGAGGCGGGCCTCCACGCCGTGGAGAGGTTCGCTTGGGGCCATATTAATAAATTTTTTCCTTCACACACCCTAGTTACGCTTTAGGTGTGATTTACCGTGATTCTAATTCTGGGTAACAATGACACTTTTAGTAGTTAATACATTGTAATAAATGTTAAACATATTGTTTGTGGGCCAATGTGTATGTGAAATATAATCAAAAATTGTTTTATATTTATATTGTAAGAAATAACAATATTAGTAATACATTTCTAGCATATTCCATAACAATAATTGGCCTGATGCCCTTTTTGCCTTGACTATATTATAGTCCCAAGAAAATAAATCCTACATTTAACCTGAATATTGTAAATATTATGTGATTATAATATTATAATGTTTGACTGAAGACCTATTTACACTATACAATGATATTATATACGTCACATTATATATATATAGTGTATAATTATAGGAATATATATTATATAATAGTTTCCCTGGTATTAAGGTATAGAAGGGTAACTTATTTATATTTTAATATATTGTATTATAATGTTTGACTGAAGATCTATTTACACTATACAGTGTTATTATACACGTCACAATATATATATATATATATATATATATATATATATATATATATATATATATATATATATATATATATATATATATATATATATATATATATATATATATATATATATATGGTAAAAATTTACAATAGCGCCTCCAAATATATATATATTTTTTTTTTAAATGTTTTACAGCCACTCTAACCAACCTGACCTGACCTAACCTAACCTAGACCTAACCCTAACAACCTTCGGTCCTAACCTTAACAACCTTCGGTCCTAACCTTAACAACCTTCGGTCCTAACATTAACAACCTTCGGTCCTAACCTTAACAACCTTCGGTCCTAACCCTGACACCCTTCGGTCCTAACCCTGACAACCTTCGGTCCTAACCCTAACAACCTTCGGTCCCAACTCTAACATGAAATTTTATATTGTGACGAAACGAAATACGAGCATCAACTATACAAATATGCGTGACCTTTATAAAATGCTACACAAAAGACGTAAATACATTCTAATACCATCTGAATTCTAGCTGCAAAATGCAGGATACAACTGTAAGCTTTAATTTTACGATATTTATAAACCATTAGAGAAAATGTGGCACCAATGCTACAGTATTCATGTACAGCGTTGCCGTCCCATACATATGGTCACCTGTCAGGTGAGGTCGCGGCCGCGCCTAGGCCAACCCCAGCCACAGCCGCCTACAGTCAGTCACATTCATTGCTTGCTCGTCATTGAGACAGTAACTATGGCAGCTCACCCAGTACCTTGACTTTTACTTCATGGGTGGTCTGGAAAAAAAGTCAGCATTCATAAAAAGTAGATGTAAGGCAAAACTTTATACAATACTACTCAGAGAGAGTGGCGCGCACGTGTGTGTGGAGTGGGCAGAGGGTGAAAATTTGGCAGCGCTTTAAAGGGCTAGATGACCGGAAATTCCAGAGCGACCCCACCCTCAGAGGCCAGGTTACAGTGGTGGGAGGAGTACTGTTTGTGTTGTTCCCTCAACTGATCAGTAACAGAAGACCGGACTACCATCCATGACCCTCGAAAGGTAGGAGTGGGTCAGTTTGAAGGCAAGCAACATGGTACAATCATCAGTGGACAGTACTAGTGTGGTAGTTAAAATTCACTGTTACACTGCCAAATTACTTGGTAAAACAATAACCAATATATGAAGGAAATTATGGTAAATATTGAGATTATCTGCGTCCTCAATTTTCACACTTTCTGGGAATCAAAATCACCTGTTCCATTTCCATTTTTCTATTGGAGACTATTTTAGTTTGTGGATATACATAAAAAGCATGTATATTATTTATATATAATTACTTTGGAATGGAAGCAATGACTTTCCTAGAAGGTTACCAACTTCCTGCCTCTGCATGTAGTGCTACCTTATACAGGGATACTTACAGGGATACCTATTTGGGAAATTGTATGAAGAATGTTCAATAAGTAGTCTAGTGTGGCCACCACCCGGCCCTTCTGACATAGTGTTCTGAACTCAAAACCTAGAGGTCGGGAGATCGATCCTCTCAGGTGAGGGCCTGACAATATTTACTCTTCCAATTTGAGTGTCAGGCACTAACTATAAGGCAACCGAACATCGTAAAACACCCTCACTGGTACCATAACAGCTGCAGTATTTGGGAATAACCCTCATTTCCATCTCTCTGTGGCTGGGTACCAGTTCGGAAGTCGTGACGTGTGTGTGTGAGCAGCAGTTGACCTGGGCCATGGTAACGGGCTTCATGAAGCCTATGTCCAGTGTCGGATCATATAAAAAAAATCAGAAGCTGGATGGAGCCATTGTGATTGCCTGTCCGGGATGCAACATAGCACCCCATTCTATTGAAAACTGCAATGTACACAAACACACTCGCCAACAAAACAACATACACACAACCACACTCACCAACAACACAACATACACTCTCTGAGGGCATTGTGGGAAAGCCTGGTTCAGGCCATGGCCTTCCTCAAGAGCTCGAGGCTGCTGGGCCAGACAGCTTGAGGAACTTCAACATCAACAGCCCCATATTTGGCCATCTATCAATATTCTTGATATTTCCATTCCACTTACAAATGAAAAATCTACCAAAATTTAATTTAGACATTTGTGACTCCTAAATGTAACCAACATTTTTCCTACAAACTCTTATCTTTGGAAGATGTTAACATACATTTCTGTACATTCCTTGCCAAAGTTAATGAAATACACACTAACTGCTTTCTGTTAAGAACTAAATATATTTATGAAAAAAAAAGACCCTTGGATAACAGCTGCTGCTATTAAGTCCATTAAAACGAAAAACAACCTTTATAAAGACTATAAAGTTGGTGCTATCACAGAAAACCATTATAAAGAATATCCCAATATGTTAAACAAGATTGTCAGCAACTCAAAAAGGTCCTACCTACGACATGCATATATTTACAAAATTCAACAATGATACTAAATATATCTGGAATGCAATAAATCAACTTTATCAAGAATGGTGAAGTGTGTGAACTACAATCAGGATTTACAGCAGGACCCAGAGTGGAGGATAATATATTTATGTTAGATTACTGTGTATATTGGTTATAGCAACAATAGACTATAAGAAAGCATTTGTCTCCATAAATAGAAAAGCCCTGATAGAAAGCCTAAAATATTATAAGTGTGATAAACAAGTAATAGACATTATAGCCAAGTTATATAAAGGAGATACAACCACATTACATATTGATGACAAGAAGGTGTGTGACATAGACACACACACACACACACACCCATTATCTCTCTCACTTTCTAACACACACACACTCACAAACACACATTCTCACTCTCTCTCACTTTCTAACACACACACCTTCTTCCCTCTCTCTCTCTCTCTCTCTCTTTCTCACATGCAGGTATTAAAATAACATCAAAATTGTTTTATAATACTATTTCTGTAAGGATGTAGGATTAAAATAAAACTGTTGATGTTAATATATTACTGTGTGTGTGTGAGAGAGAGACAGACTGTGTGTGTGTGTCAGAGAGTGATTAAAGATTAATGTATGAGAGAGACAGACTGTGTGTGAGAGAGACTGTGTGTGTGAGAGAGAGAGACAGTGTGTGTGTGTCTGTATGTGAGAGAGATTAATGTGTATGTGAGAGAGACTGTGTGTGAGAGAGAGAGACTGTGTGTGTGTGAGAGAGAGACAGTGTGTGTGTGTGAAAGAAGCTGTGTGTGAGAGAGAGAGAGACACTGTGTGTGTGTCAGCGAGAATAATGTGTGTGTGAGAGAGACTGTGTGTGTGAAAGAGGCTGTGTGTGTGTGAAAGAGAGACTGTGTGCGTCAGAGATATTAATGTGTGCATGTGTTAGAGATTAATGTGTGTGTGTGAGAGAGAGACTGTGTGTGAGAGAAAGATAGAGAGAATGTATGTTTGTGAGAGATAGGGAGAAATTAATGTGTTTGTGAGAGAGACTGGGTGTGTGTGTGTGTGAGAAAGATAGAGAGAGATTGTATGAAAGTGAGAGATAGATAGAGACTGTGTGTGTGAAAGAGAGGAATAAACTGTGAGAAAGATAGACTTCGTATGTGTGTGTGTGTGAAAAAGATAAACTGTGTGTGTGTATAAAAGATAAACTGTGTGTGTGTGTGTATGTAAAAGATAAACTGTGTGTGTGTGTGTGTGTGTATAAAATATAAACTGTGTGTGTGTGTGTGTATGTAAAAGATAAACTGTGTGTGTGTGTGTGTGTAAAAGATAAACTGTGTGTGTGTGTGTAAATGATAAACTGTGTGTGTGTATAAAAGATAAACTGTGTGTGTGTGTGTATGTAAAAGATAAACTGTGTGTGTGTGTGTATGTAAAAGATAAACTGTGTATGTGTGTGTGTGTAAAAGATAAACTGTGTGTGTGTGTGTGTGTGTAAATGATAAACTGTGTGTGTGTGTGTATGTAAAAGATAAACTGTGTGTGTGTGTGTGTAAAAGATAAACTGTGTGTGTGTGTGTGTAAAAGATAAATTGTGTGTGTATGTGTATGTGTGTGTGTGTGTGTGTGTGTGTAAAAGATAAACTGTGTGTGTGTGTGTGTGTAAAAGATAAACTGTGTGTGTATGTGTGTGTGTGTGTGTGTGTGTGTAAAAGATTAACTGTGTGTGTGTGTGTAAAAATATATATGATATTATAAAAATAATTTGTAAATGACCAAATAAATAAATAAATAAAAATATAAAAATAGAATATTATTCGTCTCACCTTTTCTCTCTCTCTCTCTCTCTCTCTCTCTCTCTCTCTCTCTCTCTCTCTCTCTCTCTCTCTCTCTCTCTCTCTCTCTCTCTTTCCTTCGGGCTTAAATAAATAAATAATAATTTGTTTCAATTTCCTTAGTAGAAAAGAAATAATTTATTAATTATCCCATGAAATAAATGGATTTAATATTAATTATCCCATGATATAAATGGATTTAATATTAATTATCCCATGAAATAAATGTGTTTAATATTAATTATCTCATGAAATAAATGGATTCAATATTAATTATCCCATGATATAAATGTGTTTAATATTAATTATCCCATGATATAAATTATCCCATGAAATAAATGGGTTTAATATTAATTATCTCATGAAATAAATGGATTCAATATTAATTATCCCATGATATAAATGGATTTAATATTAAATAATTATCCCATGAATTAAATGGGTTTGGTGGCAATACTGAAGCAACTTGATTCCTCCAAACTATTCCAGGCAACAGGGTAGATAGATACCATTATAATATGTATTAATTAATCCTGTTTCCTGAAATAATTGGAGGAATCAATGTACTCCAAAGTTGCTACAAGGAACCTCAGATCTCTCTAGGGTAATTTTGGAGCAAACTGATTCCTCCAAACCATATTATGACAACATTAGAGAGAAAGAGAGAGAGAGAGGTAATATAGGGAGATGAGGGTAGGGGAGGGTAGTGTGTGTAACGGAGGTGGTATGTGTCGAGAGAGAGAGAGAGAGAGAGAGAGAGCAGTGTTGCCAGGTCTGCTTGACAAAAGATCTATGATTATCCCCATTGGTAGCTCTGATTCCCCATATCTAGTGAAAATTCCCCATACTTGGCATCACCTATTGAGAAAATGTTGGCTCAAAATTAATGTTTGAATGGCAGTCCATAAATGAGGTTACTGAGTTGACTACCCCTACCCTTCTACCCCCATCCACTTTACCCATACCCTTCCCTCACACCCATGTCCCTACTCCCCACTAACTCCAATCCCCCATCCCCACTCCCCGCTTGATTATAATGACGTCATGATTTGGTGGAGAATATAGTTCACGTTTGGGTTCATAATTCATTTATTATTAACAATATTGAATTAATTATTGTATCATTAAATTCCCCGTAATTTTCCTTACAATTTGATATAATAATTTATTTGATTACATAATTGATTACCGAAATTAGCGAATATTTTATATATATAATTTCCAAGAGTGACGAATTGGTACATAGGAGCACTTTGGGTCCTCCAAGGTATCTCAGGCAACACAACTTAATGCAGGAATAATATTGTTTGGAGGAATCAGTTTGCTCCACAATTACACTATGGAAATCAGCATTCCTTAATAGGACTTTGATTCCTCCAAAGTATGTCAAGAAAGAGAATGAATTAATAAATATAATGGTATCAATCCTGTTGTATGGAATAGTTTGGAGGAATCAAATTGGTCCAGTATTACCACAACCAACACCACAGCTTCGAATGAATTAGCTTCGAATGAACTAGGTTCGAATGAGTGAATCAGTTTCGATGCTAACACTCCTACACAACCCTTCCCAACACCCTCCCTACATCCCCCCCCCCGTACCACCCTAATACACCACCCCCTCTCTACACCACCCTGCCTCCCTACACCCCCTTTGGAATGGTTCATCAAGTTGATTCATTCGAAGCTAATTCATTCGAAGCTGTGGTGTTAGTTGTGGTAATACTGGACCAATTGGATTCCTCCAAACTATTCCATACAGCAGGATTGATACCATTATATTTATTAATTAATTCTCTTTCCTGACATACTTTGGAGGAATCAAAGTCCTATAAAGGAACCCAGATTTCCATAGAGTAATTGTGGAACAAACTGATTCCTACAAACTGTATTATTCCTGCATTAAGTCGTGTTGCCTGAGATACCTTGGAGCACCCAAAGTGCTCCAATGTACCAATTAGTCACGGTTGACATTTTAAACATAAAATATTAGCTAATTTTGTTAATTAATTGCGTAATTAAGTAAATTAATATATCAAAATGTATGGACAATTACGGGGAATTTAATGATATAACAACGAATGCAAAATAATTAGTAATAAATTAATTATGAGCCAAAACGTGAACTATATTTTCACCAAATCATGACGTCATTAAATGATAATTAATCAATGGGGAAGTAGGGGAGTGGGGATAGGGTGTATGGTTTTAAAGGGGGGTAGAGGCATGGGTGTGAGGGAGGGGGTATGGGTAGAGTGGATGGGTGGTTGGGGGGAGGGCAAGTCAACTCAGTAACCCCATTTATGGACTGCCATTCAAACATTAATTTTGAGCAATAAATCTCTCTCTCTCTCTCTCTCTCCATACCCCTTCCCTCACACCCCACAGTCTCTATTTCACACACAAAGTCTCTCTCTCATTCTCTCTCTCTCTTACACACAGTCTCTCGCTCACACAAACACAGTCTCTTGCTCACACACATTGATCTCTCACATACTCATCAATCTCTCTCTCACACACATTAATATCTCTTTGACATACACACACACAAACAGTCTCTCTCTCTGTCTCTCTCTCGCTCTCTTTCACACACACATAGTCTCTCTTCCACACACATTAATATCTCACACACACATTAATCTTTCTCTGACACACACATAGTCTCTCTCTGACACACACACAGTCTCTCTTTCACACACAAACAGTCTCTCTTTCACACATACAGATTAATCTCTCTGACACACATACAGTCTCTCACATACACACATTAATCTGACACACACACAGTCTCTCTCTCTCTCTCTCTCTCTCTCTCTCTCTCTCTCTCTCACACACACACACACAGTCTCTCTCTCTCTCTCTCTCACACACACAATCTCTCAAACACACAGTCTCTCTCACACATATACAGTCTCTCTTTCAAACACACATTAATCTCTCTCTGACACACACAAGCACACACACACACAGTAATATAATATCATCAAAACATTTATTTTAACCATACATTCTTACAAAAATAGAACTATAAAACTATTTTGAGGATATTTTAGTACTTGTGTGTGTGAGAGAGAGAGAGAGAGAGAGGGAGAATGTGTGTGTGTGTGTGTGTTTGTGTGTGTAATAAAAATCATGTAATTTGTTCCATGTCTGTGTGTGTGTGTGTGTGTGTAATACCATCGTGTAATTTCCTTAGACTTTATTCATCTTTATCACGGTTCAAGTTCCATCCAAAAATGTGGGTTTTTGGAATAGGTCAAAAATATTGTCTAATGTCACATTTGACCTATGGGTGTGCAAGAGTAGGTCATATGGGTTGGGTTGCCTGAAGGGGGGACAAATTTTATCCCTTTTCCTCTATGATGCACCGTTTTTGAGTTATGGCTGCTTTTTTGGAAACAAATTTGAACCTATTTTTGACCCTGAAGATGTATATGGATTTGAATGAAATTTGGAATGGAAGTACAGTTGGTAAATTGGGCCAGACAGATTTTTTATTTTGTCTCTGTGACCCTCTGTTCAAAAGTTATGTACATTTTAGCTTCTCAAAATAAACAAACTTACCAATTATAACAATGATAAAATTAATGTTCAGTGATTGATTAATGTTTAAACATGAATAATATCTAATATCAAAGACTCACTCGCACAACACACAACAAAATTAATGTCACTCAAATGTCTGTGTGTGTGTGTGTGTGTGTGTGTGTGTGTGTCTTTGGTATTAGATATTATTCAGGTTTAAACATTAATTAATCACTGAACATTAATTTTATCATTGTCATAATTGGTAGGCCTGTGTGTGTGTGTGTGTGAAAGAGAACCTGTGTGTGTGTTGCAGAGAAATTAATGTGTGTGTGTGAGAGATTAATGTGTGTGGGAGAGATTTGTGTGTATATAAGAGAGAGAGAGAGAGATAGATAGAGAGAGAGAGAGAGAGAGAGAGAGAGAGAGAGAGAGAATTCTAGGGTCCAAATTTTTTGAGAAACTAAAATGTCCATAACTTTTGAACAGAGGGTCACAGAGACAAAATTAAAAATCTGTCTTGCCCAATTTATTAACTGTACTTGCATTCCAAATTTCATCCAAATCCATATACATCTTCAGGGTCAAAAATGGATTTGAAATTGTTTCCAAATAAGCAGCCATAACTAAAAAACGGTGCATCGTAGAGGAAAAGGTTATTAAAGGTGCCACCGGGTGGCAGTCACTGGGACAGAGTGTAGCACACACTGTGTGTATGAAACACAAATATAGCACACATCACAAGGATGTAATGTATGGCCCAGCGACCTCTCCACCCACGTGAGACCCGAGTCAGCTTCGGCTATGGCTGACTGAGCAGAAAGACCTCAGACAGCCGACTCAAACCCCCCACCCCCTGCTCACAGGGGTGGTAACCTCTGGCATCAGTGGTATTTTTAACAGTGTCCCGAGCAAGGATCGAACGCTGGGCCACAGAATTGGAGCCACAACTGTTACCACTGTGCTAGCCAGAGGCAACCCCCACCCATATGACCTATTCATGCAGACCCATAGGTCAAATGTGACATTAAACAATATTTTTGACCTATGTGTGTGTGAGAGAGAGACTGTGTGTGTGTAAGAGAGAGAGAGAGAGAGAGAGAGAGAGAGAGAGAGAGAGAGAGAGAGACTGTGTGTGTGTCAGATTAATATGTGTGTGTCAAAGAGAGACTGTGTGTGTGTCACAGAGATTAATGTGTGTGTGTGAAAGAGAGACTGTGTGTGTGTCGGAGATAGACTATGTGTGTGTGTAAGAGATTAATGTGTGTGAGATATTAATGTGTGTGTCAGAGAGACTATGTGTGTGTGTGTCAGAGAGACTGTGTGTGTGTGTGTGTGAGAGAGAGAGAATTATGGCTGAAAAAAATTCTTTCAATGGCAGTCCATAATATGGTTTGGAGGAATCAGTTTGCTCCAAAATTACCCTAGAATTATCTGAGGTTCCTTGTAGTAACTTTGGAGTACATTGATTCCTCCAAAATATGTCAGGAAACAGGATTAATTAATAAATATTATAATGGTATATATCTACCCTGTTGCCTGGAATAGCTTGGAGGAATCAAGTTGCTCCAATATTGCCACCAATTTTTCGTAAGTTTATTGATAAGAGAAAATGGTATAATTTAAAACACAGACTCTTTTTATTTTATTATTATTTTTATGATAACTTTTTTAACACCTGAATTACTTATTATTTTTCATTTCCTTACACTTTAATCAAATATTGACAAGTTATTAAACCCATTTATTTCATGGTTTAATTAATATAAATTTTATAATAAGGAAATTGAAACACTATTATTATTATTATTGGACAGCAAGAACAGAGAGAGAGAGAGAGAAAAAAAAAACTGTGTGTGTGTGCGTGACTGATATCGATGTGAGAGAGAGAGAGAGAGAGAGAGAGAGAGAGAGAGAGAGAGAGAGAGAGAGAGACTGATTGTATGTATGTGAGAGGAACTGTTTGTGTGTGTGTGAGAGACTGAGAAAAAGAGAAAACTATGTGTAAGAGAGATTTAATTTGTATGTGCACGAAGAGAGAGAGAGAGAGAGAGAGAGAGAGAGAGAGAGAGAGAGGAAATGTTTTCAAAATATCATATTTATTTTTACACACACACACACACAGTCTCTCATTATTTTTATTCTCTCTCACCCACATACATCAATCTCTCACACAAATGCAATCTCTTTCTCTCTCTCTCTCTCTCTCTCTCTCTCTCTCTCTCTCTCTCTCTCTCACACACATACACACACATTAATCTCTCTCAAACAAATGCAGTCTCTCTCTCTCTCTCTCTCTTAAATGAATACTTCTCTTCAGTGTTCTCTGAGGAGAGTGGTCTCATTCCCGAACCTTTGGACTCCTCCAGTGAGAAGTTGGAGTCAATGGTCTTCACTCGAGAAGAAATCGAGAGAAAAATAATTGAATTAAAGGCAAACAAGTCCCCCGGTCCGGATAGGTTCTTACCTAGAGTGTTGAAAGAAGTGCATGGTGAAGTATCACGGCACCTGTGCATGGTCTTCAACAGGGTATTTCAGACTGGGTGCGTTTCTAGAGACTGGCGTGAGGCAGAGGTGACTCCTATCTTCAAGAAGGGAGATGCTAGCCAACCGTCAAACTACAGACCCATCAGTTTAACCTCGATAGTCTGTAAACTCATGGAGAGCATCATGGTGGACAAAATAACGGCACACTTAAAATCAAATTTGCTACTGAGGGGTTCCCAGCATGGGTTCCGGCAGCACCGGTCACGCCTCACAAATCTGGTGGAATTTTTCCACTTTGTTTTCAGTGAGCATGATCAGGATAAAGCAGTCGATGTTGTCTACTTAGACTTTCAGAAAGCCTTTGATAAGGTACTCCACCGCCGCCTCCTTCGGAAAGTGCGTACACTGGGCATAGACGGAAATGTGGCAAATTGGATAGAGAACTGGCTAAGTGACAGACGGCAGCAGGTGGTAGTGAATGGACAGGCTTCAGAGTGGGTTCCCGTTACTAGCGGTGTTCTCCAAGGTTCTGTTCTGGGACCACTACTGTTTATCATCTATGTTAATGATATGGATGGTGACATGGTTGCCAAGATTTCCAAATTCGCCGATAATACTAAGCTTGGTATGAATGTCGCGAAAGAAGGAAATACTACCCGCTTACAAGAAGATCTTAGGAAGATCGGGGAGTGGTCTGACATGTAGCAAATGCCATTTAACGTGAACAAATGCAAAGTTATGCATATAGGCCATAGAAACCCCCGAACTGAGTATACCCTTAAGGGCAATGCTCTCGTAAGCATTGATACTGAGAAAGACTTGGGTGTAACTATCACTAGCGACCTCAAGTTCTCAAAGCAGTGTATCGAGGCGGAGAAGAAAGTCCAAAGGATGTTAGGGTACATAAAGCGACAGTTTGGATACCGGAACAAGGAGATAGTACTTTGTCTGTACAATTTTCTTGTCCGACAACACCTGAAGTATGCAGTCCAGTTTTGGAGTCCTTACCGAAAGGATATTACAAGATTGGAACGATTGCAAGCCAGGGCAACCAAACTTATACCCTCTCTTAGACACAAGAGCTATGAAGATCGGTTGGTAGAACTCAACCTGTTCTCTTTGGAAACTCGGAGACTGCGTGGTCAGCTTATCGAAGTGTTTAAAATACTTCGAGGCTTTGACAATGTAGACTACAGGGACATTTTCCAACTCAGTGAGGGCACAACCAGGAATCATGGCTACAAACTTGAACTGAAGCGATACAACCATGATCGGTGTGGTAAATTCTTTACATACAGCATCTGCGGTACTTGGAACGCGCTTCCTGCTGATGTAGTCAACAGCAACTCTGTGGATCAGTTCAAGTCCAGATTAGACAAAGTCTTAAATCACCGTCTAGGTGTTTAAGCCGTAGTGCGAGTGTTCCTTGATGGTTTCACATGACACATTCGAGGACGGTCACATACTTGCACAACTAAACCCACAGGTACCCTCTTTGTATGGATTGTAAGGTCTCCTAGGGTACTTCTTTTCCTTGTAACTCCTTCTAATTCTCTGTATATCTATCTATATATCTATCTATATATTTATCTCTATATCTATCTCTATCTATATCTCTCTATCTCTATCTATATCTCTATCTATCTATCTATCTATATCTATCTATCTATCTATCTATTTATATCTATCTATCTATCTATATATATATATCTATATCTATCTCTCTATCTATATTTATCTCTTTATCTATATCTATCTCTCTATCTATCTATCTATTTCTCTATCTATATCTATCTATCTATTTATATCTATCTCTATCTATATTTATCGATCTCTCTATCTATATCTCTATCTCTATCTATATCTATCTCTCTATCTACATCTATCTATCCATCTATATCTATCTCGCTATCTATCTCTCTATTTATCTCTCTCTCTATCTATCTATCTATCAATCTATCTATCTATCTATCTATCTATGTGCGTGTGTGTGTGGAAGAGAGAGAGAGAGAGAGAGAGAGAGAGAGAGAGAGAGAGATCGTATGACGTTTTTCTGTCAATGTAAGAGGTTTTCTTTGATAATATTTCATGGGATATAATTTTTATTTATGTATTTTCGGACTTAGATGCTCTTGTCATACCTTTATATGGTCACCTAAGAGGCTCCCGTTTTCAGTTCCTGGTGTGTAAATTCAAGCTCTTTCTTTCTGCAAGAATTTTTTTTGCCTAAATGAAAGTTGGAATTTGAAAAATTTGACCCCCATTTTTTCATTTGGGGGTGAACAAAAAGAAAAAAAGTAGTTTTTAAGGGGTTAATCATAGAAGATTTTTTTTATTATTGGGCCAAGACACTCCTCAGGTCTCAGCGAAAAAACGTATGTTAAAATTATTACTCTAGGTGCAACGATGCGGCTGTGCATAGCGGCTAAACAGACAGACAGACGGACTGTTTTATATATATAGAATTTATCTATCTCTCTATCTATGTGTGTGTGTGTGTAGAAGAGAGAGAGAGAGAGAGAGAGAGAGAGAGAGAGAGAGAGAGAGAGAGAGAGAGTGTGTGTGTGTGTAGGAGAGAGAGAGAGAGAGAGAGAGAGAGAGAGAGAGAGAGAGAGAGAGAGAGAGAGAGAGAGAGAGATCATATGACGTTTTCTGTCAATGTAAAAGGTTTTCTTTGATAAATTTCATGGGATATTATTTTATTTATGTATTTTCGGACTTAGATGCTCTTGTCATACCCAAATTTGGTCACCTAAGAGACTCCCGTTTTCAGTTCCTGGTGTGTAAATTCAAGCTCTTACTTTCGGCAAGAATTTTTTTTGCTTAAATGAAAGTTGAAATTTGAAAAATTTGACCCCCATTTTTCATTTGGGGGTGAATAAAAAGATAAAAAGTAGTTTTTAAGGGGTTAATCATTGAAGAAAAAAAAATATTGGGCCAAGACACTCCTCAGGTCTCAGCGAAAAGACGTATGTAAAAATTATTACTCTAGGTGAAACGATGCGGCTGTGCATAGCGGCTAAACAGACAGACAGACGGACTATTGTATATAGATAGATAGATGTTTGTTAGAGCTATCGGTCTTAAGTTTTCCACTGTTGGTTTACTTATTAGCTCCGGCCTCAGCCGAGAGCTCAAGGTCTTATCGTAATTATTGTTGTTGTTCTTGGGGCGACAACTTCTAAAAGGGTTCAACTGACTCACTCACTCACTGACTGACTGACTGACTCACTCACTCACTCACTTTTTTCCTCCCATCCATTTTCTTTTACCGACATTGAATCATTTATCCGAGGGGTTCACCCTCAATAAAAAGGGTTCATTTTCAAAATTTCAATATAACCATATGAATACGAAAATCCAGATGAAACATAATTAATAATTTTGAGACCTTTACATATGGATATTTTATTATTTCACTTGAATCATTAACCCCTAAAGACTGGTTGACGTGATAGAGCGTCTTACGTAAGGAACCGGGTAACAGCACCTACCGTCACAGCGATTTAGCGCCCTGTAGGGCTAGTTTTTCTTGTCGTTGGGCGAGAAAATCCACTCACAATATCGATCCGCTACCCACTCAGTCGATTATGGGACCCCACGATGGCTGGGCGATTTTTAAGTAATTGCCCTTGTCCGAATTTGTGCTCTAACGATCGTAAGACAATACCGTAGTGAATATATGTACGTGAGTGACACCATGATATTCCTACAAGGTTACAAATTATTATTTAGTGTATAGATCATGACACACGATACATAATGGGGTAGTAATAAGAAAATAACACCACAAAACACACCCATACAGGCACAATTGATAGTAAATATACGTGTTTCCTACGGTACAAGTCGGTTTGTGTATCATTTTCTAAGTGACAGTTACACGATGATATATTCCTACAAGTGTTCATACTATTTTTAGTGTTGAAATCATGACATACGATACATAATAGTAGTAATACGAGTGAGTTGACAATGGAGTTACGCGGGAAACTGTACACTAAGCCGTGGTCGAGTCTATCCCACGCGTACATACAGACATACTGCAGATTCGCGCGCAGACATGGTCTACTTAAACTCGTCCTATTTCCACAACTATTCATCATACAGCCCTCCCGATGTTACCATTGGAAAGAGGAAGAGTTGAAGGTAAGGATGGAACAATTTTGAAGTCAGTACACTATATAGGTTAAGAGTGTGTGTTGTGAATATAGGGCAAATTGAGGAATTTTGACACTAGCGGTAGGGTAGAAATGTGGAGGCAGGGACCCCCCCCTCGCGGTCTGCATGGGTTAAGAGCCAGAGCTTTTGAAGGGATTTCCTTCATGTTCTTGTTTTTGGTATCATTTTTGTATTTGATATTTTCCAAGTACTTGGTATTTCCGCTTTATTTAAAATATTGATTAGACATTTTTTTATTATTTTCAACAATTCTCTAAATTTTTTAACAATTTATATATTTCCGGTTTTATTTGGTTTGGACCTGGTGCCTTTTTGAGTTTTAATGTTTTCACAAAAAAATTCTATTTCTCCTTCATTTATTTCTGACTTTTTCATCTTACTTATATTGTTTTGTATTTTATATACCCTGTGTCGAAGGCACCTCTCCGAGTACCGGGTGGGTGACGGTTCTTGCCGTCTCTCCCAGGTGCTCGGGGAGGAGACTTGTAGTGTGGGAGGGAACAACCTCTCCTATGTGGAGGAGGCTAGCCTCTTCCACAAATTATGGTTTTATGATATTTATGGTTTTTAGATGGTTTAATATTTCCTTACTTTTGATTTTTTGTTGTTATTTTAGTTATGTCAACGGGTTCTTTTAGTAATAATGTGCTGTTTAGTTTGTGTGTCATGTAGTCTTGCTGAATATCCCTTTCGGGTGCTCATGTTTTATTTATTATGTAGATGCCAATTTTGTGTTGGGTGGTATATTATTTTAGCTGTTGCGCCGCCAGATGCCTAGTTGCATCAAAAAAATCAATCAATCAATCCTTCCTTTAGTCATTCCTTGTATTCTACCATCCACCTACAAATCTAAATTTTATAAATGAGTTCTCTCTGTCTCCTCAAATGCCCATTCTACCTCAGTCTATAACTGGTAAAATCTTATTTATATCATAATAACTCATAATGTTACAATCCAAAATCTATACATTACTTTACAGTACAGTATTACTAAACTAGTAACTTATTCATCAGGTTATTGAAAGGCCAGTGTAATGTAGTATTTTTATGTAGGCCTTCTGTAAATTCTACATTTCAATGAAAAACCAATCTGCAATAATAATAATAATAACTCCTCGGACCTCTTCACACTAGAAATATTATTGAAACCAATGAATTCAGAGTACATAGTCTTAGTATTGTCTACTTATTAATCTGAGTATGGAAGTGAAAAGGGGACTACGAAATAGTATAATCCTGCCAACACTGACGTATGCGTCTGAGACATGGACATGGAGTAGGGCTCATCAGTTACTTGAGAGGTGCATGTGGACTTACAAGGTGGGATGGAGAAAGTAATGAGAGTGTGTATAAGAGATGTGGTATGAGTGAGAAGGCAATTGGTATTGAGTGTGGAGTGGTCGAGTTTATATGAGTACCAGGTGCGGGACAGCCTGGGATGGATTCTACATAGTTCTTTAGTTTGGTTTTCATTAGGACTGTCACTTCACATAGACTTAGACAGCCTGGGATGGATTCTACATAGTTCTTTATGTTGGTTTTCATGAGGACTGTCACTTCACATAGACTTGGACAGCCTGGGATGGATTCTACATAGTTCTTTATGATGGTTTTCATGAGGACTGTCACTTCACATAGACTTGGACAGCCTGGGATGGATTCTACATAGTTCTTTATGTTGGTTTTCATGAGGACTGTCACGTCACATAGACTTGGACAGCCTGGGATGGATTCTACATAGTTCTTTAGGACTGTCGCTCCCACCACAACTGGAATGATCTCGTTATCTCCTCGTGGGTTGGATGGTTGGGAAGGAAGGATGGAAGGAAGGAATTACAGTAGCCTAGCTGTGTGTTTAAGTATGTGTCTCTTTAGATTACCCTTTGTCAAAAACTTTTTACCACATTCTTCACATTCAAAGTTTTTCACTCCTGTGTATAAGTATGTGTTTCTTAAGGTCACTCTTTGTCAGAAACTTTTTACCACATTCTTCACATTCAAAGTTCTTCTCTCCTGTGTGTATAAATATGTGTGTCTTAAGGAAAGATTTCCTACCAAACGTTTTACCACATTCTTCACATTCAAAGTTCTTCTCTCCTGTGTGTACAAGTATGTGTTGCTTAAGGATAGATTTCCTACCAAACTTTTTACCACATTCTTCACATTCAAAGTTTTTCACTCCTAAGTGTATAAGTATGTGTGTCTTAAGGATAGATTTTGTACTAAATTTTATTCCACATTCTTCACATTCAAAGTTCTTCACTCCTGTGTGTATAAATATGTGTTTCTTAAGGTCACTCTTTCTCAGAAACTTTTTACCACATTCTTCACATTTAAAGTTCTTCACTCCTAAGTGTATAAGTATGTGTTTATTAAGGTTATATTTCTGATTAAACTCTTTACCACACTCATCACACTTAAACATTTTCTCTGTTGTGTTTTTCAATTGTTATTCTGAGGTTAGGTTAGGTTAGGTTAGGTTAGGTTAGGTTAGGTCAGGTTAGGTTATCTTGGAGTGATGAGTTTGGGACACTACGAGCTGGACTCAATCCTGTAAAAATACAAATAGTTAAGAACACACCAGAGAAATACGACACACATACACACACACAGTTTTAGCCACACATACAGACACACATACACACAGTTTTAGCCACACATAACAAAACACTTAACAGATTAATCTTATTAGTTAACCCTTTGGATGCCATCTTTGTTTTGATTCGTTGACCTTTGCTGCCAGCTAAAATTTTGGCGCGTCCCTTGAATGTGACGATGGCATATATTTCCTTTTTTCCCATTTAGTTTGAAAGAATTCTACGTCATAAAATATCTCATTTCATTGTGGGATGTTGTTACTAACTATCTATCTATCTAACTATCGGTAAATTTTTACAAGTTGCCACAACAGGATTTCACTGAATTTTTTTTTATTTCCTAGAAGGATTTAGTGTGACTACCGGGACCTAACCAGGGCAGACTACCGGGGCCTAACCTGGGCAGACTACCGGGACCTAACCAGGGCAGAGTACCGGGACCTAAGCAGGAAAAAGTATACAGTAGAAATTAGTCAGACCTGACCTGACCTGACCTAACCTAATCTGGACTGGGACACACTACCGGGACCTAACCTAATCTGGACTGGGACACACTACCGGGACCTAACCTAATCTGGACTGGGACACACTACCGGGACCTAACTTGGGCAGACTACCGGGACCTAACTATAAGAGGTAACTCTTATAGTGAAATATAAACACTGGTAATAGTAAATTTTTTGAAATCGAGTTGTGGCAACTTGTAAAAATATTCCAATTTTGATGACGATATACAAATTATTACATAAATACGTCCATTTTTTTGGCAGTTGCTAGTGATTATAAGGTTTAATAATATTGAAGCCGGCCCTACGGAGCACCAATTGCTGGTGGAGCAGGGCATAGAATATACAAGTAACATACATACATACATACACTCCTCCTACCTGTATGTATGTATGTATAGAAGGTCATAATACATACATACACTTCTCTTATCTGTTTGTATGTCATTGGAGTGTTCAAATACAAGGTATAAGTAATATTAATTGCTTGGTAATGTTGAACTTGCTGCTTTGTTTATTTTGGTCAAATCTTTATAATTATCAAATGAGCTCTTGTTGTTATAATGTTATTATAAAATTATATATATAATAAATATAATATATCTCTCTCTATATATATATATAATTTTGAAGGAATTATTATAATGTCAACATTATATTTTTTATATCTCATATAATGATTATATTTCTATAAATATCAGTCTCTCCATTGACTTATATCAGTGTTGCCAGATGCATAGAAATGGTTTGAGGTAATATTGAATACTGGAGCTCTATGAATTCTCCAAACTACTCCAGGCAACAGATTCCCTATTCGAAACACTGAAGCATTCTGTTGCCTGGAGTAGTTTGGAGGGTTCATAGAGCTCCAGTAAGGGACCTCAAATGTTTTAAAACTACGGGAACATAATAATTTAATTTATGATGTCAGATGGATCTGGCAACAATTTCCATGATGGCCGCCGCGCCCTATTGTTGCTCTTGCTCTTGGCGTTACAGGTAACCCGGGTGTTTATCCCAGGGCTGGCCTTTGTATCGGCAGCTTCCTGTAAATAAAAATCGAAAAAAAAACCAATACCATGCATATGTATTCACTTTCTACATCTTGCATGCCACAATAAATACAATACCACGCATATCTATTCACTTTCTACATCTTGCATACCACAATAAATATAATACCACGCATATCTATTCACTTTCTACATCTTGCATATCACAATAAATACAATACCACGCATATCTATTCACTTTCTACATCTTGCATACCACAATAAAACCAATACCACGCATATCTATTCACTTTCTACATCTTACATACCACATTTTCTCGAAGAATTCTTTCACAGCACCAATCATATCATCTGTGCTCTGCTCACATAAACCTAACAGTAATATCATCCATTCTCTCCCTGTTAATTCCATTCCATCACATTCCATTTCAGTCAAGATGATCTGCATCATCTCTGTTCTGTCTCTTTCATACTTCTCACATCCCAGCATCACATGTTCTACCGTTTCATCCTCTCCTGTGTCACACATCTGGCATACCTTGCTTCGGGATTCAGACCATATATAACTTCTTACATTCATCTCCATACATTGTGCTCTGGCTCGAGAGTAGATCACCACCCACACTTCCCTCATACCACTTCACATACTCTGGACATTCTTTCTCCTTATACCATACAAGAGTTTCCTTTTGTTCCATTTCATTTTTCCACTTTCTTAACCCCAGGCATTTCACTTCTTTGTCAATCTCACTTTTCAACTTTCTTGCATCCCAGTCTAGCCCCTCTCTATTCCTGCTCATTATCTTCCACTCATGCATAATTCCTCTAACTACCATACCATTCATATATACCATTCTCTCACACTTCTTTCCCCATTTGCCGTTTCTAATGTTCCACATATAAACCTTTCTTGCCAGTCTTGTATCCTCCATTCGTTCCAGTCTTACTTTGTATCTAAGAGTTGCTTTCACCAGTCTTTCTCTGAATGTACTCCATCCCATATCACCTCTCAAAGCTGCTGTCGCTGCATACCTTGGTGCATTCAGTGCCATTCTCGCTACTCGGTTCTGTCCCACCTCTAACTTGTCTATCTCACTCTCCTTCCATGCAATAACTTCCATGCCATACATAATGCTCGGGACAGCCACACTCTTCCATACTTCTCTCACCACATTATACTTGCTTGCTCTCAACCTTCTTACACTCTCCTTCCATGCAATAACTTCCATGCCATACATAATGCTCGGGACAGCCACACTCTTCCATACTTCTCTCACCACATAATACTTACTTGCTCTCAGCCTCGCTGCACTTGCCAGTCGTCCAACCCATTGGTTCGTCATGCTAATCTTTTCATTCTTTGTCTTTTCACTTCCACTTGGACTCAGCCATACCCCTAAGTACTTATATTCATCAGCCTGTTTCAGAACATTCTTTCCCACTCATCATGTATGCTCTCTCTCATCATCTGTTCTATTCACAATCATTACTTGGCTTTTCTCATTACTAAATTTAAAACCAAAATCTCTCCCATACCCACCTACAACATCCAAAATCCTTTGCAGTTCCTCTGCTGTTTCACTCATAACTATCACATCATCTGCATACAGTAACATACATATCTTGTCATCTCCAACCCTTACTCCTGCATTCATTCCTCTTGTTCTCATAGCTAGTTCTTCTGTGTATAAGCTAAATAGGGTTGGAGAAAGTATACATCCTTGCCTAACTCCTTTCTCACTTCTTACCCATTCTGTTTCTAGATCTCCCAGCCTGTACATTTCTCTTGTGTTCTCATACATACTTCTCACAATATTTACTAATTTATCACTCACACCTACCCTTTCTAAGACTCTACATAGCATCTTCCTATCAACCCTGTCATAAGCTTTCTCTATATCTAAGACAAGGAAAGTGCTATAATTTATATGTCACACCTACATACATAATACATATTTACATTTCACAATCTCCTCTGTTCTCACGCTTACTACATTTCTTCCACTCTCTTGTACTACAGAAGATGCCTTTGACTCCAAAGAAATTATTCTTCTTAAAGATTTCCTAGCCTTTCTCTATTGTCAACGTCCACACCACGTTGAAAACACCGCTTCTCGTCCGATCAGCGAAGTTAAGCAACGTTGGGTCTGGTTAGTACTTGGATGGGTGACCGCCTGGGAACACCAGATGCTGTTGGCATCTAATAATTTTATAAATTCAAACAACGAGCCATGCCTCATTTGAAGCATTATAAGATATTATACACATCACAAATTGACATTAAATACATCCATTAAGAGAAATTTATGTGTGTAGGAAATGATGAAAATATAGGGAACCGAAATAAACAGTTACCCTTCCATACCTAATTTATATGTTGATATTATATACCAGGGAAACTATAAAATAATATATATTCCTATATATATATAATGTGACGTGTATAATAACATTGTATAGTGTAAATAGGTCTTCAGTCAAACATTATAATACAATATATTAAAATATATATAACAGTTACCCTTCCATACCTATATACCAGGGAAACTATTATATAATATATGTTCCTATATACACTATATATATGTAATGTGACGTGTATAGTAACATTGTATAGTGTAAATAGGTCTTCAGTCAAACATTATAATATTAAAATCACGTAATATTAACAATATTCAGGTTAAATGTACGATGTATTTTCTTGGGACTATAATATATTCAAGGCAAAAAGGGCATCAGCCAATTATTGTTATGGAAGTATGCTAGAAATATATTACTAATATTGTTATTTCTTACAATATAAATATAACACAATTATTTACTATATTTCACATAAACATTGACCCAAAAACAATATGTTTAACATTTATTACAATGTATTAAGTACTAAAAGTGTCATTGTTACCCAGAATTAGTATCACGGTAAATGTCACCTAAAGCGTAACTAGGGTGTGTGAAGGAAGAAATTCAGTAACTCTGGTTTCCCTTCAAAACGCATAAATCTTTCGCCTTTTACTAAAGATTTCCGTGGAGGGGAGCAACTCAATGAGTCTATAGGACTTTTTTGTTGACCCATTAAGGGTCTTATATAACCAATATAATATTATACTGCACAATTACGTATACATAATACTGTATAAACAGTTTTTTGAACATGTATATCTTTCTTAGTAAAGATTGCTATGAAGGGGAACAACTCAATGAGTCTATAGGACTTTTTTGTTGACCCATATAGGGTCTTATTTTATACTCAATATAATATTATACTGTAAAAACACATATCTTTCTTACTAAAGATTTCCGTGGAGGGGAACAACTCATGAGTCTAGAGGACCTTTTTGTTGACCCATTTAGGGTCTTATAATCAATATAATATTATGTTGAAAACAACTCAATGAGTTGACTCATATAGGGTGTTATCTCATACACAATATACGGTAATATTATACTTTATATAACACTGAACTAGAACCATAACACAATACACCAGTTCCTATTACTATTAGAATTACTTATGATATGAATATTATTAAGGGGGATAGCGCGCACGCAGTCCCCCGCTAACAAAAATTTCGCACTCGAGTTAACCACATTTGGGTTAATCGCAAGGGTCAGCACCACCGGAGTGCAATGGTGAGCCTCGCCCTGGGAAAACCGCCTTTATGATCACGGTATCTCCTGTGCCAGGTAAGTATGCTATAGAAATGTATTACCACACCCAGACCCATCAGTCCTACACACATTCAGCACAACAACAATCACTTTATGCTATTATTTACCAACATCTATTAAAAATGATATTTATTTATCATAAATATATAGAATTATTAATTTAATATACACTGAATAAGAGACTTTATAAACAGAATCTTTATTTCAACACAAAAGCATACTGTATATGAATCTTACTGAACTAAAGCACATATATATACAACACTGCACTGCTTAATATAAGTTATGATACACACTACGAAGAGAGTCAGAGAGAATTTTAGTGACCATTGAATTGCTTAGCATGAATGTAATAATACAAACAAGTTATTGAACTACAATAATAAAAGACTAGATGTAAATCAATTGGTCTACCCTTCACATTCAGAGGACCAAGAAATCTTCCATTATAACAGTTTACCCTAAATATAAGAGAGAACGAGTTATCTCCAATGGATTACTGTCCTGTCTTATCTCTCACGAACGTCTCGCTTCCATTCTACCTCAAACACATCTATCATACACAGAAGAGTGCAATGTTCTACAGAAGATGGATGCATTTGACTCCAAAGAAACTATTATTCTTAAAGATTTCCAACAGCCACACCACGTTGAAATGATATGTACCGTATGAAGATCTAAGACAAGGAAAGTGCTATAATTTATATGTCACCCTTCGATACCTTAAAATGGTAATATTGTACACCAGGGAAACTGTTGTTGTTTGCATTTAACGCCTATCGACTGTGTAAAGGTCAGGAAGGCGTTACATTTATAGAATGATAGAGTGTGTGCATGTGTGAATAATAAGTGTTAGTGGCTCCTGCTCTGCCTTGTGGAAGTCGGCAGGAAGGAGGTCGATGGAGATGATCATTTGGGGAGTGAACAAGTAGATAGAAATAGAAGTAGATGGTGTTACTCTACTTGTCCACGATTCCCGAACCTGGAGGTCATTGGGGTCCTGGTAGCGTGAGGTGTACTGGGAGGAGAGATCGAGACAACTCAGGCAAGGAGAGGCAGTCATCCACCACTCCACTAGACTAAATGTAAAACAATTGGTCTACCCTTCACACTCAGAGGACCAAGAAATCTTCAATTATAACAGTTTACCCTAAATATATGAGAGGACGAGTTTTCTCCAATTATTGATTTGCTTGTTATTCATTTTAAGTTAATTTAAAAGGATCTCACTTCAACGAAAGTAAAAGAACATACATAAAGCAAATACACAAACACTACTATCTGATGACGTTAATGAAACTAACAATATAATATAAAGGTAAATAGAATAAAAGAGAATACTTACTTCATAACCCGTGACTTGGTTGAAGGGAAAACTCTATTACAAAAAATATATTATAGTATTTACAAAACTAATTACAGAAACCAGACATCTGAAATACATATTTCCTCATTTAAATAAACACAAAACATGTTATTAGGAGACGTAAATATACAACTATTTTTAGATATGTCATCTAGAGCTAAAATGTCACAACAACCACATTTTTACAGTGTCAGAGTGCCATTGCTATCCGGAGGGTTAATACCTTGATGTGATTTACATACGTACAGTACACTCTACATTTAACTCATATTAGTATCGCTTCTCGGCCTTTTGGCTAAGATCAAAGTGTAGTATCTGTTCTTATCAGCTTAATATCTGATACGATCCCCATGTGGGATCTACGATATTAATCTGGTTTTTGGACCATGGCGAAGTGCTAGGGGCTTGCTCCACCTTTGCCACGGATCGGCCCGGTATTGCAGTACCTCCGGGATCGGTCCACTCCCCTCGGGGAGAAAATTAAACTATCATCACTACTAATATCCTTAAATGAAACAATCTCCATGTTATGCATCATTGTGAAGTGCTAGGGGCTTGCTCTAACATTGACATGTATCGGCCTGGTATTGCAGTACCTTTGGGATTGGTCAACTCCCCTCGGGGAGAATTAACACTATAATAATTCCTTGGAAGAAACGTCGTTCGTCGTGGTGGGTTCGTCACATGTTGTCACTCGTTGGCACAGACTCCAAGAGGACACGAGTCACCTTCACACACTCATTGTGTGAAGCTGTGTACGCCGGGACGAATGTAGCAGAAGGCTACTTATGAACAAGGGCTAAATCCTCCTGCAGAAGGATTTTCCTTACAGCTTTAACTACACGTTGACATTACTGCCAAACAAGAGTATTTATACTAGGTGACAGTGTAGGGCCTTCACCACGACCTGTGTGGAGAGTAGCAGCACCTAACTGGTTGCTGAGGGACTCATTATATTGCAGCAAGAATGCTGTTAAACACTGCTTTTCCATCACCCCGCCCTTTTCTCTCTAATCTAATTTATCTTTTCGCACTGGTTCTGAGCATGGCTGTGGAATTCTGCCCTCCACAGCTTGCCTCTAAAGCTCCGTCCACACAAAGGGCAAATGGACAACGGGCACTGGGACCAGTGTGTATAATTCTCTCACTTTTAAACAGTGTTACCAGATCAACCAGTCCCCGTGCAGGCATTGGGCACAGGTAGGCGCAAGGCCTATATCAAGGCCTATACAGACTAGGCCTTGGCCTATATATACCAGGTCGGCTCATGGGGGTAGCGCGACTTGACTCACCCCCTAAACGGGACGTCAAATGTACCTCAGCCTCAGTCGACAGAAGACCAGCACGGGTGATAGACTAAGTCAAGTGATATATAAGTGCAATTATGTCCAACAACTGTGCTGTATACGGATGTAACTCTAGTATCAGGAAAAAGAGTGAAGTAACTTTTCATCGTTTTCCTAAGGATGATGATCTTCGTCTCCCTCCCAGTATAATTTTTCTAATTGGTTGATTGTAATGTAGGATAATATTAGAAAAAGATGGGCTCACTTTTGTAAAAAACAAGACAATAATATAAATATCAACAATGCCTTGATATGCAGCCTGCATTTTACAATTGATGATTATGTAAAACACTTATGCAAAACCATCCAGGAATGCATATTATGGCATAAACACAGATAATCAAAACGTTGTATTGCTGGACATGATTAAAACTGCACAAACAATGAGAGTAAATGGGAAAAATTTACTGTACCAGTTTCAGAAAGGATTGCTCATATCATCCCAATCTTTGCCAAATTTGTATGAAATGGTGAAAGCTACTATTGGAATATCTTTTATATTGACCTACAGGTTAAATCAAGATGGGGTAGAACACTTTTTTGCCTGTCTTCGGCAAATGGGAGCCTGCCATGACCATCCTTTCCCACTGTCTGTAAAGCAACGTATAAAAACATACCTAGTTGGCAAAGATATTGCACTGGTTGGTTCCAAGTACAACTCTGTGAAAGAGTGTAATGATGAAAATGTGACAGAACTCTAGGCCTTGGTTGGCGCACCTGTGACTTGGACCAGACGGCAGAGTGTAGTCAGAGCTGTGGTAAACATCAGGCAACGTTGGCCAGTGGGCTAAACTTGGTATGTAATTATCCTTCACTGTCTGGGCAGACATGATTTCAAGCCAGCTATAGTTTAAAACAAATATGAAGCCAGTTTGGGCGGCAACCTTCCTATTATACAACGGTGCCATGTCTCTACATCGAGCAGTGCTTGCGAATACAAACGAGCTGTTCGCCTGTTGACGGGCTTACCGCTTGTGCATGCGACTGGCACACTTGTTGTGGTGTCCAAACGAACGTGTCTGACCAGTCACAGCCGGGCAGGAGCCAGAGCAGGAAGGAAATAAAATGAAAAGAGGGATAGTTGAAGAACTGAAAGATGGGAACTATTTAGTCTGGTCTCTCACTGGCGAACTTCCTAGCATGGGAAGCCCTCTCTCCCCGATATAAGATCGATAGGTAAGATCAGAGTAATATCAAAATGTCCCATTTGAATATGACCTATTTTGGAAATGGGGCATTGCCAAAGAAAATGCCATAAAATAAAAATGTCACAATGTTATAAATTAGTGGATAAAGGTAAGAACATTGTAATATAAAATGGCAAAAGAATAGATAATTACCATAATTATCTTAGAATGTTATAAGTTAGGATATTTAGTGAAATAATTGCAATTTTGTAGCAGTGTTACCAGATCCAGCTCAATATTTTGTCCAATTCATTTATTGTATGTTGTCACAATTATTTCCCAGTAGTCTGCCCAGGTTAGGTCCCGGTAGTCTGTTGTGGTCTAGGTTAGGTTAGGTCAGGTAAAGTCAAGCTAATTTAAAAAAATGCCTAACCTGGGCAGACTACTGGGACCTAACCTGGGCAAACTACCACAAAATAATAGTGATAAAGTACAATAAATAACCTGGGCAAAATACTG